>OZ034978.1:35657652-35767652 GCA_964030785.1 Siderastrea siderea
CCAGGGCCGTCTCCTCGTCGTTGCGTGACGACCCTAAGACCCCTGGCTGGTCACGTGTAATTGGAGATGCGAACTGGTTCGTGGGATAGATTGGAAGCCATTTTGTGAATCTTCAATAATTATTCATCCTCAGTCAGACAACAGTCAACAGCAACACTGAAGATATCGCCAATTATGCTAAAACTACCACGTTTCACTGTAAGGACCATGCCAAAGGTAAGTGTGTAAACGATTATAATTACTGTGTACTGTAACCGGTCGTTTCGGCCAAGCTCTGAGAAATGCTAAAATTTTAACGATATCTACTTTTTCTATCTTTGAATAGCCTAAAATGAGACATGGTTTAAAGCTTAATTGTTATGCAAAACTGCGACAAGATCTCCACGGTCGCTCGGTCTATACTTAAAATTAACGTGTTTTTGTAAACTTCTATGAAAGCCTGGTTTGGACGTCGTTCTTTCGTTGTGTAGAACTTAGCCGACCCCACTGTTCTTACCAGACCGCGGTATTGTGGCATTGCCGCACTCTTTCATGAAATGCCGCCCTAGCCCAAGGGGTACCAAGGACGCAAAGAAAGAAAAAACTGAAAAAAATAAACCAAAATTTTATTGCTAATGGCGTCTTCATTCAGACATTGAACATTTATTCTCTAAGAAAGTATGAGGTATTTACTCTAACTCAGAGCTGTGAGTAAAACGTTAAGTTAACTGTATCTAAATTGTGACCCGCTTTTCGGCTTTACCTCGGTGTAAGAACCTGTGAAACTCACGGATGACGTAAAACAAAGGAAACAAAAACATTTAAAACAATACCGTACAGCAAAACAAAAGCTAGCAAACAAAGAAAATCTTGTCAGGTTCTTATACCGAGGTAAACCCCGCTTTTCTCCCTCATGACCCCCTTTTAGCTTCTCTGTGGGTCCTGTGGAACCCAAAGTGCAAAATCCTGGTAAGGGGCTGATTACATGAGCCGGGCTGGCTCTGTCTGCCGAGATGACTGTTCAGCCCAGTATTACATTAGGCGGGCCAGCCCGCCTGCGGCTAAATTTAGAAGCTGTCCTGTGAAAAGATGGCTACATCAAAGAGCATGAATCAAGTGTTTTTATTTTCGCTAATCCATTATTCTGGCATATCATTTTCAGTTTTACATAGCTTTATGGTCTGATAAACCTTTATGTGTTACATAGAAAGAGAAATATCGATCTTCTGGTGAGCCATTTTGCTCTGAAGCAAAATTTAGTGATGAGAAAGTGTTCACCCAGCTAGCTGGGCTGGTCCCAGGACCCAGCTAGCCAGGCTTAAATTTTTCCGTGTAAATGGGAAGTTGATTTTTTATGTGTTTCACAGACATGCTGAGATCCTGGCAAACCGAGCCAGCCCGGCTAAGCGGGCCAGCCCGCCTTATGTAATCGGCCCCTAAGAACACTGTGACCCTGCCAACTCCCCGCACCTAACTGACGTTGTTGCCAAAGGGATATTTTTTGGATTGGTTTATTTTTATATTTGAAGGACTTTTTTACCTGGGCGTTGCCAAGATGGGTCCTTGTCGGGGGTGTATGCATGTCCACAAGCTGTCTTAAATTCAAAACTTGTCACAATTTCCACTTTGAAAACAAACTGGGAAATGCCCCAATGCCCCATGGTGGGGCCAAACGATCTGTTTAAATGCTCCGTGGTACAGGTATTTAAATAAGTTGATTTCTTTGTTTTCGGGCTTACTTTCATTCTGATCAAGGCTAAATCAGGCCAAACTAAGTCACAAATAATTCTCTGTGTTGCTTCAATGATAATTCGTTCTGTGGATCTACTGTTTCAATTTGTCCTCCTTAGACAAAGTTAATCACAAATTCATTGTCCTTGCCCAATGAACTTATCACTGAAAGGAAGTGACAGTGCTGTGACATGAAAATCACAAGACCGTTAAATGCCAGGGGGTAGATAATAGGCCAGCGCCCAGGAAAGACAATAAGTTAAAATGTCTCACTGATGCCCTGGGGGAGGGGAGGGGGTGCATGGGCACTGCTGGAATTGACTGTTGCGTTATGATCTCTCTGTCAAGAATTTTTCAAGTGATTTTTATATTTCTTTTCGGTCTTTGATGTGATTTTCCAGGGGTTGTTGTGCTGTTTTTGGTTATTTCATTTCAGTTATGTGACTGTTTCAACACCATGTCAGTTGTTCGGAATTATTTTCCCTGTTAAAAACAGGGCATCTAATATGGCGCCAACTAAGTGTAGTTATAACACTTGTATTTGTTTTTTCGTGGGTTACTCGCCTTCAACGTTTGGTTTTCGCTTGGCCAAACAAACAAGATTAATTATTCAGAAGTAAAATACTAGCAATTTTTTGGCCGTTTTGTGTCACTTTGCTGAGCAAGCAGATGCTAGGCTAGCAGGCTTTGAAAGTCACCCATCTGAGCTTTTTGTGTTTGAAAAACTAGTTCCTCTTTTGATGGCATAATATTATATCATTCAAACATAAAAACTGATCAGGGAAAGTCACTTTCCATGTGGCATGAAATTTTCATGGGATCTAGTTCTCACAAATTTTATGAATTTTCCATCGATCCGTGAAAATTTGATGAAATGCATGAAATTTTCACCAAATCTAATTCTCAAAATTTCACGAATTTTCCATCAATCCATGAAAATTTGATCCTGCAAAAATAAACTCCCACTAAAAAATCATCTGCAAAAATTTACTTCATGTAGAAAGGTTACTGAATTTCAATTGACTTTGCCAAACGTTTTTGTTAGGATCAGTATAGAAGATTGAGAATGATTCAATAGCATAAGAGCAAGCAGATCCCTGGTAGAAATCCTATACAGGATCCTACAGGATTTTCAAGGATCCTGTAAGTTCACACAGGATCCTACCCAGGACCCTAAATGGCAATAATCCTAACCATGTTTTATAGGATCCTACTCAGGATCCTGTAAAGTCTTTCGTGATCCTGCTTAAGACTGTCTAGGAGCCTGTTTAGGATCCTGTAGGATCTTGTTTAGGATCCTGATTTGGGCTTTTTGTGTTTGAAAAATTAGTTCCTCATTTGATGGCATAACATTATATCATTGAAACGTAAAAACTGATCAGGGAAAGTCACTTTCCATGTGGCATGAAATTTTCATGGGATCTAATTCTCACAAATTTTATGAATTTTCCATCAATCCGTGAAAGTTTGATCCCACAAAAATAATCTCCTGCTAAAAAATCATCTCTGAAAATTTACTCCATGTATTTACTGGTTACTGAATTGCAGTGGAGTTGACCGTTGAGAAAAGAATATTAGGACCTTCCTCTTTACAACTGCAACATACATGTAAGGAATAGTCCCTGAATTCTCTAGGTAAACTTGATAACAACCATAGACGAGTAGACGAGACCATCTCCTACCAAAGAGCAAAACATTGTTGACTGCTTGTTTCTTCCAGCCCAGACTGAGATAGCATACAAAGTCACACCTTTCGGTAGCTTTGAGTTATAACTGGAATAAACAAGAGAATATCACAGCTATTGTTGCTCTATTCATACATCAAATACCAGATTGAAACTTGCAAGAAATCTGCAAAAATTTGTTCCCCATGGTTGTCTGAGATTTAAATTTGGGAAACTTTGTTCCCAGGAAACAAAGAATTGTCAATCTGCGAAATTAAACTCCCACAAAAATTTCATGCTACATGGTAGCTTGCTTGCCTCAGATCATGCACTTGAAATACTATACTCTCATTTAAAGAGATGCATGTAATTTACTTTGCCAGCTGCCCCATAAATTATATTATAACAAGTTGGCTTTCTTTTATATTTTAAAACAATTTTCTTGTTTTTGTATGGAAACCTTCTAGCCTGCATGAAGACATCTCCTATTCCTTCACGTGAAACAAAGGAAATAGGAGATGTCTGCTCACGGGCCAGAAAGCTTCCATTACCTGGTTAAATTTATTAAAATATATATATATTTATGTGGCTTATCCAAATTTTGGGGCGATGTCGCAGCTCTTACAAGGTCTTCTCTGATTTGCTGAGAAAACAATACACCAAACAACAAAGCAATGGACCCTAGCCCCGAAAACAATAGAGCTGCGTGATACCAAGGTCCAGTGAAATTAGAGGTTGTTAAGAGCTGCGGGGCTACTCAAATTTTGATAATCCATCCTTCCTTTTCTCTTCAGGGAGGGGAGAGCATTGTGGGAGTTGGACTTAGAAAGTCCATTTGAAAGGCTCGGTGTGAAAAAGGGTGTACATGCGATTTGGCCTTGAACCAGTTTAACTCTACTTTAGCAAGCAGGCTGTTTATCATGTAAGAAACATAGCTTGGTGTTTATTTGTTGAACTGAGTGCTGTCCTAAACTTAAAGAGCCAGTGTCACCCAAAGTGCCTTGCGCGCTTGTGTTTTTGTTTTGAAACAGCTTTTTGCGTTTGGCTGGAGCGTTTGCCGGACTTTTTGCAAATTATACCGTGCAATCTGGCCTTTCAGCGAGCTGATATGTACAATAGTAACCTCTGAAAATAGAAATATCTTCATCGCTAGATGTTACTGGAGAAAACAACTCAATATCTGAATTTGTAGTCAACGCGTATGGAGCTATTATAACAACCGATCGATCTCGATGTACGTAAAACCAGAGCAGCCACTTCCACTCGATATAAAAATAAAGCAAAAACAAGTAGTAAGAATATTTACGTCTTCATCACCAGATGTCACTGGAGAAAACTACTCAAGATCTGACTTCGCAGTCAATGCGCGTACATGAATATATTACAGTCCGATCGATTGATCGCGCGATCGATCGCGTCGATCGCAAAACCAGAATAGTTACTTACACTTTTTGTAAACATAAACCATTAACAGAGAGTGAAAACAATGAACAATTAAGCAAAACACCATAAGCTCATGACCATAAGTATTATTTTGGAGCAGGCCCGTAGCCACTGTTATTTTGTGGTAAATTAACGTTCCTTCTGTTTTCATCCGGCAACGAACGTAGCACTATTTCGGCGAACGCAGTGTCAGTACTGTTGCTGAAACCCATAGATGTTTTTCTTTCTCTCCACTACTGATAGACGGACTCCTTCAGCCGTACAACTTTGGCAGAGCGCGGAAGACTCGGCCTTCGCCTCAGCTTTCCTGAACCATACGAAGCATCCAATTTAAAGATCTCCTTCTCCACCGCGAAAACACTTCAGAATTCGGAAATATGCAACGAAATCGATACGGCGGCACTTAAATGTCAAGTCAAAATTCATACTAGTGCTTTCGGATCGCTAACAGCAGCGATGGAAGAAGATACAAATCAGACTTCACAACAATCAAGAAAATGGCGGATTTTTCATATATGAAAAATGTACCTCGGGGCGCAAAGCACTTTGGGTGACACTGGCTCTTTAAAGAATTAGCCTGTTACTTTTGCTCAAAACTCAAAACTTAAAACATACCATTCCATTTGCCAATTAGAAAGCACATTAATATTGAGCCTTAGTAAACTGGAGCAATTTTGATTTCAAGGTCAAATAGTCACTTACACCCTTTTTTTCCACCTTGCCCTTCATTTGGACTTTTGTTACTTTATGCTAAGGAAACCAGATTAACCCTTTAAGCCCCAGCATCATTGTGCAAATTCTCCTTACTGGTCTCTATTCATTTTGTTGAGGACTAGTTGGGCAAACATTTTGTCACATCAAGACAATTTATCTTTGGAGAGCATTTCCTTAATTCTCATGACCTGTATGTGTTAAAAGGCAGTGATATCATCAGGAGAAATTTGAGGCCAATCACTATTGGGGCTTAAAGGGTAAAGCACCAGCCTGTATGAGCCACTTGCAGCCTTCGCCTTTTTTGTTACTTAGGAAGCTATGGTATGTTTTAATATCTGCATTGTGGCATTTGTTTCTAGTTTGTCTATCTTTGTCCTTTTATTTTTTCAGGCACCATGTGTTCAAGCGAATAAAAGACCTGTTTGGTGCACTGACTGTTACACCGAATCTAAATGGACAGGATTTACAATTCCTGATGTGCGTCATGAGTTAATTATCTTACTTATTAAGTGCTCAAACACTAACAAAGTGGACAACATAGACTTTGAGAAGTGCCTGGATAAGTATGCAGCAGCTAAATGGTTTCACACTGGTTGTGTTCCTGCCAGAAGGGGCAAATTCAGGTTTCCATTAGTGCACTGGGCTTGTATTCTTGGAAAGTACAAAATCTTGGAGTTTCTTGTTAATGAGAAAGGACTAGATCTCTCAGTGAAAGTACGTAAAAACAAGGAGGGGCCATTGTATTCTATGGTTCGACATCTCAGCAGTGGTTTGAATGCAAGAAGCTCTAATGAGTATTTAAGGAACATTTTTGGTAATGTCTTAGATGTGTTCCTGAGGTACACACCAGAAGTGTTGTGTGAAAAAGATGCAAAATCACAGGACACAATACTACATTTCTTGGCTAGACGTTGCAATATGGATCCCTGTTCTCGGTTATACTTGAAGATTCTTTTGGTCCAGATCAACGAGAGTGAAAACATACCTTTAGAGAAAAAAGACGAAATTTTGTCTGCAGTGAACAAGAAAGGTAACACGTTTCTTCACCTTTTGGTCTCAGATGACAGCTCTGCCAATACTGTGACATATTTTTGTGAAAACTTTGGCACAATTGCCCAGAGAATGTCCAAATCCTGGAACAATCTTCACAAGACACCACGTCAAATTGCAGTTGAAAGGAGATGTTTTGCAATACTTAGAGCTTTAGGAGCACCAGATGCAGTGTTCAACAGTTTATCTAGAGGTTTGATAATGCAGAAAGAAGAATAAAGAAAGAAGGCAGTAACTTTCATGTTCTGCTTTTCATTTGTGTCCAAGTAAATCTTTTCTTCTCACATCATGCCTTGCTAACCCTACAAATTTTATGATCAAATCAACTTCATGACTGACCCATGGCCAGTTTCGTTAGCGACGAAAGCACATTCAAGCATTTGCCTAAACATGACCACAAGCACAACTGAGTAAGTTGAACACAGAGAAACAATAAATTTTCACAAGCACAGGGATGAAATTGGTTTGATGCTTGCACTGTTCTTGCATTTCAAAGGCAATTCTTATGGATTTTTTTTTTACCACAGTTGTGCTTGTGTCATTGTATAATCAGACCTTAATTTCCAACACCTGGGGACTTCAAATACCTCGGTTACTCACAAATCTTGCATACAGAGATGTCTACCATGTTAACTTTTCCAAAGATTAGTGATAGTCTTCTTGCATTTTACATCCTGCCAAGAGACAGAATAAGAATACATAGTCAACAGGAAGCTGCTATGCATGCAATGCTGAAAATGCTCGTAATAATAGGGTTAGGCATTCTCTGTATTGTATGCATAGCAGCTTCCTTTTGACTACCCGCTGTTGTGGTTACCCTGCCGTATTTATTCGAGTTTTGTGTTTTGCTTTATCCATTGTGTTAGTTTTTATATAAGTAATTTATTTAATTTCCTTTTCTTGTTCTTCTCTTTTTTTCCTTATATGGCAAAGCTAATAAAATAGAATAAATAATTATACTGGCAGGGCACTGTATGCCTTTAATTGATGGCCACCACTTTTAATAATCCTTCTTCTTAACTCAGTTGCTCCTGTTTAGAGCAAATGACAAAATAATCACCGCTCTGACTATTATTCAGTGAAATACACCCAGGGCTGTCATTTAGTAGCCAACAGCTGGCTTTTGTGGGTGGCTACTTCGGTGAAGATCGCATGCGAGTTTGATCATGACTGAAACACAGCAGGCATAGGAGAATTTCTCTAGTTTATGACTGTCTACTTTCCCTGAAAAGCGGGCTTCTAAGCTTAACTGATGATATCCCTGTTGTGCTGATTTGTGAGTTGTTGATGGGTGTGATATGTAGTTAATGAAATGTGGTTGTGATGTTTTCTTTGTCTTTTTTTTTTCTTTTTCCTTTTTACAGTGTGGCTAAAAAACATGATCAATTAGAATAGTTTTGGTATGCTCATTGTCCTGCATCCTGCAATCTTACATGAGATCACACCATGGGCAAAAAAAACACAAACAGATTACAGTTTAACCCTTTCACTCCCAGAGTCAGTTATGGAGACATTTGAGATGGTTCTATCTTTTGAGTCTGTGGATGAAATCCTATGGTGTGACCATTCAAATGAAACCTCTTTAGCAGTTCATTCACATGGTACTATTTATATGTTTAAAAGTATTTTACAAAATTGAAGTTGGTATTTGTTTTGAATTTTGATTTTAGGCACTCTTGAGAGTAAAAGGGTTAGTGTTTGTCTCATACCTGACTGGTTTTCGTTCAAAACACAGTATTTCTAGAAATAATGCTAGTGTTCATGATTTGTAGTTTCACTATAGGTACTGATTGGCTTTGTGAACTTATGTAACAACAAGTTTACCATTTTGAAAACAAGTGTCAGTGGAACTTGCAAAATGTGCTTATTTGGGTTTCTTAAAAAAAAACAAGATTTTATGAAGAAAAAACTAAAGTTATGTAATTGAGTAGAGTTATTTTTTATGTTACAGTAGATAATAGAACAAATTTTGTGTCTGCATTTGCCTGCAACATGATCAAATATTTTAAGATATTAGACTGCACGCTTATTAGGTTTCTAACAGCTGACAATAACGAAGGGGTGCGTGGAAAAAAGCCCTAAATGACTACTGATAAACTGCTAAGTTCTCATTCCAAATTCCCTTTTATTTGCTTGTGAAACAAAAGGAGAATATGACATTACATCATGAGTCACTTAGGACCTTATTCCACGCACCCCTTCATTAATGGCAGGAGGTACATTCTTTATAGTTTTAATAATGAATGTCCACTATGAACGTTTGTATAAAGAAGCCTAGAGTTAGCAATCATATGGTGTTTATATTTGTCAAATTATACTGGTGATGATAAAAAGATTAAAATAAATTACTAATAGTGTCAAAAGAAGTGGATGATGTATCAATTGTATTTTGTAATTATGTAAGAATTTATATTGTGTGGCTGTTTGAGCCTGAAAAATCTATGTTGTATTGTCACCTTCCTGAAATTTATATTAAAAGAAGGTTGCACACCTATGTATAAAATTTATAACAAATAAATGTACACAGCTGTTACAAAGTTCATTTTCAAAACTATTTGAATTATTGCCTTGTGTTTTTAATGAGTCAAATAATTTGTTTTTCATCATTTGAATGCTTTTGGACTCGGGTTTTGGAGCAGACAATCGCTGTTAAGCCCTGTTCCAGTGAGAACCTAATGGCTAATGCAATATATCAGGCCATTTTTAGTGCTAATATCTGGCTTTCATACAGGTATCAGTCACCTAAAAAGCAAGATGGATTACCAAGTGAAATGAAAACATGGCATTATTACAGCTATTAATTAAGGATAAAATTCCATTTTATTACACGGCGGCGCGGAAATAAAATTTATATCTTCACGCCACCGTGTAATTTTCTTTTTATTATATAGACAAGAGTGTTTTTGCCCCAAAAAACAGTGTAAAAGCAGGAAATGACGTCATCGATTTCCTCACTAGTGAGGATATGGAAAATACGCCACTCGACTCCCGGATGTAGTTTCGTATGAACTTTACGAGTGGTCAATTTTCCACTAAAACACTCTTGTCTATATAATAATAAACTCTATATCACCAGCGGCCCTACCCTTACCTCAAAAACTACAATAGAAGGTTTTAGTATCACTTAGTGACCGCCGACTGCCTTATTGCTAGATTAGTGCAAACTAATGACCGTATTTGATCGAATAAGCGTCCTATCTCGAAAAAGCGCCCCTCTTCGGTTAAGCGCCTCTCTTGAACACGAAATTTGAAGTAAGTGCCTCTCCTCGAATAAGCGCCCCTCCAATTTCTTTTTTCAAAGTTGAACCGGTGAGCAGCAGAACTTCTTGAGTTGTAAAACTTTTTTATTTTCCTACGTCAGCCGAATGCACACTTCATTAGGGAGTTTTAGAATAAGACTAGGTGTGCCTGTATATACCTAAAAACGAACTGAAGTTATTTTGCAATACCTAAAAACACACCTGTAGTTTTGCGTATAGGAACTACAAACTTCGCGTCTAGGAAACAGGCGGGAAAATTTTGCAAGGTGTGACATATTTTATGTGTGATATAATTTTTAGGGCCCACAGTTTTAAAATAAATGAAGAAAGGTAAGATCCTTTTCAAGATATTACTTTGTCCGACCAGGAGGAGGCCAACGACGAGGTGAACGTTATCGATAATGATGGAGATGGAGACGACGACGATGATGTAAAAGCTACATCATAGAAACAAACTATGAGTCCTTGTAATTTCGTTAATAAGTGCCTCTCCTCGAATATAATAGCCTCTCCTCGATTTAGGGCCCCCCTTGAACATGAAATTTGAAATAAGCGTCCGGGGCGTTTATTCGATCAAATACGGTATTAGTGTAATTGAAGTTTAAAGTTAAAGTCATTTGTATCTCCTTTTATAGTGCTCTATTTCCAGGTTTCCACGAAAGGTATTTATGTTCATAGATCTCCATCTCCGGGGGAGGGGATTATGGCCAGATACCTCTCACCGAAGCTTGGATCGGCCAGATCAAATATTCGCTCTATTTAAAAAAAGCTCAAAAATCGTGATAGATATAGCCCAGGGGTTGGGGGGTACTCCGGATTTCAAGTGTCGGGGATGATTTTGGGGGGGGTTTGAAATGTTCGATTCCGGGATTTTTTTGGGTAGGAAAATTTGGCAAGTACATTTTTGGGTGGCTGATTTAACTGATTTTTGGGGGTATTCAAAACAATCTTAAGATTCGTGGTAGTGCCCACGTTGCCAGCCGTGTAGTTCCGCGCGGTGGTCTTGTTTGGAGTTGTCAGAAGATGTTCTTGGGTGTCTCTAGTGTTGTTAGAATGACTACCAAATGAGGAAAAGAGAAATTCAGATGGTATGAGGAATAAACAAACACAAACATTCAATTTGTAGCGTTTTATTTTTCGTGTTATATCATTTAATCCTTTCTGCGAATTTTTAAATTAAGGCTCGGAAATTCGGCATGGGATTTTTTGGGGGTTAATTTTTGGTCCAGGGTTTTTTTTGGGGGGGGGTGGGGTTACTGCCACCCTGCGACTCGTCACGCGGGTGCCCATCCCTGTGGCCCTCTGTGACCTGAGCCTTGCGCTCACTGTCTCAGTTTATGTTTTATTTTTACAAAAAGTGTAAGTGCATGGCTATTCTGGTTTTGCGTCCATCGACATCGGTCGATGCGATCGATCGCGAAATCAATCGATAGGACTGTAATAGATCCATGTATACGCATTGCATGCAAAGTCAGATCTTGAGTAGTTTTCTCCAGTAACATCTAGCGATGAAGACGTCAATATTCTTGCTACTTGTTTTTGTCTTGTTATTTTTATATCGAGTGGAAGTGGCTCGATCGATCGATCGATCAATCGATCGGTTGTTATAAAAGCTCCAGACGCGTTGACTACAAAGTCAGATCTAGAGTTGTTTTCTCCGGTAACAGCTAGCGATGAAGATATTACTATTTTAAGAGGCTACTACTGTAAATATCAGCTTGCTGAAAGGCCAATGCGGCAACGTATAATTTGCGAAACGTCCGGCAAACACTTCAAAACAAAAACACAACCGCGCAAAGCACTTTGGGTGAAATGCCTTGATATAAGTCACAAAATTGCAGTGTTTTGTCGGATTTCTGCTATGGAATGTAAACAAATTCCTGTAGAACGGAGCAAATCGATCCGTTCTACATGAACTTGTTTACATTCCATGTAGAACGGAGCGAATCGATCCTCCAATCAGAGGGCAAACTTGGCGCTGTCAGTCCTGTCACGCGCTTTTTCTGGCCAATGAACGGGGAATATGAAAAAGCATTCATTCTCCTAGATTGTAAATCTCAATAGAGAAATACTTAGCAATTCAACCTAAACAATTTATCGCAAAGAAGCGTCCAAGGGCAACATTATGTTGGTTTCTTTGGTCACGCTAGAGTCACATATGCTAATCGATTGTAAATTTGGCGCCTTTTCAGTCACGTGAAATACTCGCCTTGACTTATGGGATCGAAGAAAAGGCAGCATGTTTTCGTTGAGCACAACATAATTTTCCATGCTCTCGGACATTCTGTGGTTAATGTAGACGAATAGTGTTTAGTATTCCCTAGTTCCCACTCGATTGTGTATATCAGTCGATTTTCTTATCGCCTCAACCGAGACTTCTGCCATGGCCTCAAGAAACTCGCCAAAGGTCTGTACGATCGCTCTTTAATTTATTGCCCATAAAGCCCATTAAGCTTTTGTCTCAAGGCGAAAAATTAGTCGCAGTAGCTTTAGATCTTTGAATAAGCTTATGTGTAAGAGATTGCGTAGCATTCTAGGATCTTTAGTGTATGAATTGTAATCCTCAGGCAAACTCTACTGATAGTTAAGCTTGAGTAACTTTTCAAAATAAGCCTATACAGCCGTGCCTCAGGTTTAGCTAAGGCTTCTAGAGTTATATTCAGAAAGAAGCCTAAAAATTAAACAATGCGCAGTTTGGACATTGAAATCAGTAGCAATAGTTTATAGAGAATGTCAGCATGCAAAATTTTGACAGATTGATTTCTTGAGATTGACATTATTATGGAAGATGTCTTCATTAACATACATTTAAACACTTTCTTCAATAGCTCCAACCACAGTATGAAAACAATGAACACTTGAATTGTTACTGGAATGTTTATTGTTTTGGAAAAGAAAACTAATCAGATATGAGATGAATCAAAAGCAAGCCGTAACAATAATTATTGCTATGGTCTTACTGTGGTTTGATCTCATGTCTAATTTGTCGTAGCACAATGAACATTCCAAAAATAATTGGAATGAGGTTGGTTTTCTTAGGGTCTCTACAGACTAGCCATTTAGTTGTCGCCAACTGTTTGTTATCAACAACTAAAAAACATCGTGTGTGAGACTAGTTGTCGACAACTTAACACTAAATTTTTAGTTGTTGACAACTAGGCAGTTTCCCTTTTCGAAAAGGGAAACTGCTCGTCACGTACTACGTTATGAGTGTGCATAGTGTATGTTAGATCCCTTGCATCGGACAGAATTAGTTGTCGATAACAAATAGTTTTTGAAAACTAAGTGTTTAGTCTGTGAAGGCCCTTAGTTGCAGAGTAATTCTGTTTTGTTATGTTTTTGTTTTTTTGTTTTTTTTTTGGTTTAATGGCACTTGTTTAAATCAGATGATTAAGATGGCTGGATTATCTATGATTGTTGAAAAAAATCAGAAATATACCTCCATCCCTCTGAGTTTTAGAGATTTTTATTTTTAATGTGTGGTTTTGAACTAGAACTAACTACACATGTGCAACAAGCAAAGCCTAAGGGCGTTTTTTTTGGACCTGGCCTTCATGCCCCATTCACCCCCAGGGTAAAGAAAAAATTATTGGCAGCACTCAAGATACAGGCCCACTTGTCATAATTTTTTTAAAGCTGATAACTCAGATTACCATTGTCACTTTTGCTGTCATTCTTCACCCTACCCTTCTCTTTTTAAGGCACGCTTGAATTATGTTGAATGAAATTTGATTGAATAAGTGGTAAATTCCAACAATGAAAAAATTCAGTGGCTTAGGTGGGATTTCTACCCATGACCTTCGGGTTACTGGACCACGGCTCTACCATCTGAGCTACAAAGCCATGATGGAAACAGTGCGTGGATGAATCTAGCCTGTTAAGAGGCTCTCTGGTCAGGGAAAGAGCAAAAAAACCAAAGGGTGAGAACGAGCGAAGAAACGGGGAGGGGTGGGAAAGGAAGGAAGGAGAGGGAGAGGGAAGGGGGAGAGCCTGTTGACAAAGGATTGAAACTGCCATTCCACCCCCTTGTAATTGACTTGTCATTCTCGTCTGCAAGATGTAATTGTCTTCGGTTGGACGTCATATTAAAGATTTGAGTTGATTAACATCTCTCCGATCTCTTCAACTCCAAATCATTGTGTACAGTGGAATCTACATTCTCTGAGCTTTCAAATAGCACATTATCGGTTGAGAATAGAAGGAGAAAAAAACTTATTGTGTGAGAGGTTTATAGCACGCGCATTGTTTGGATCGTGTTTAATACAAATGGATACTGCAAACCTAGTCAAACACCTGGGTCAAACACGCCATAAGTGTTGGGTTAGTTATCATCCCTTCAACTCCAAATCATTGTTCACAGTGGATCTCTATGTTCTTAGCTTTCAAATGGCGTATTAGAAGGAGAAAGAAATTTATTTATGTGAGAGGTTTATAGCACTGTGTAATTATAAAGACTTTGTTTGTGTAGCCTGTTCCAGGCATTCAGATAGTGGAGCACGAGCAAAAAAGAAAGCAAGCGAAAGAGTGGGAAAAAATGAGGGGAGACTGGGGAAGAGGACGAGGGAACGCCTGTGAAATTAATTTTAAAAAGCTCATGACGGTATACCAGAATCTAGTATACCCTCTGATTGGCCAAATTTGACACCTCCTGTCAACACCAGAGGGTTGTTGACGCAGACAAGAAATGCGATATGGCATGCCCCTGCGAAGGTCATCCTCCATCGAGTCACGCACGGTTGAATAACTGCACGGCAAGCGCTTGACGATTTCCCAAATGTGGATACTTTACAAATGGAATAAAAAGATTGTCTTCAAAACGTGTTTCTGGGAAGAGGTCTCATCGCCATTCTTCCAACAGGATTTGGAAATAGCTTGATCTTTCAACTTTTTTTCCAAGGTTAATCAACGCATTGCAAAGAAGTGCTGTTTCTAAGACAATTGTGATCACTCCGCTTGTCGCAATCATGAAAGACCAAGTAGAACAGCTTCAAAGCATCGGAATTAGAGCGCTGGCTATCGGAGTAGACGAAGAAGGAGCAGGAAAAATACATTGGCTAGATTGTTTATGAAAGTCCTGAAAGCCTGCTGTCTAAGAAATGGAGAAAAGAACAACAACAAACATATCGTAGCCATCGCAATCGATGAAGACGACGAAGTTCATTCCTTCACAGAGTGAAAAGCTTTCTATTCATCAATTTGATAAACCGATGTGTATATAAAGTTGTATGTGATTCTCGTTACCTTTATTGGTCCAGTAGTGGAGATGACGTTTGCGTTTCCGTATCGCAGAAAATTTTGCAATGTTCATTCGGCATGTCAGATTTCTTAAAGCATCAACTACTTTTCTCAACGCTTCAAACTCGGGTGAAACCTATTTCGGTGAGCATAATTACATAACTTTCTTGTTTACTTTGACCTGACCCTGGGTTCATGTTTCTCTGCCACCGTCGGCGGTCTAAAGTAGGCGGCATGGGCTTTTTAAAATTAATTTTACAGGTTTACAGGCTCGTTTTTTCCCGCTCTTTCGCTCGCTTTCTGTTTCGCTCGTGCTCCACTATCTGAACGCCTGGAACAGGCTATTGTTTGTATCACATTACAAACCAACACTGGGCTAACTCAGGCAAGTACACCATAAAATTGGGGTTATTTAACATTCCTTGAATTCCAAATCATTTTTGTACATTGAAATCTACATTCTCTTAGCTTCCAAATGGCGTATCAGGACACTCTTTCATTCCAATTTACACAGCTTTTTGATGATGCATGGAAGAATTTGGAATATCAAACTTTTCCCAAATCCAGTATCAAGAATTCCAAAAACACCCTTTCTTTCTTTCACAGTTCCTAAGCAGCATTTTTGTTAATCCTTCACCCCTGTAGTATGAATGAAATCCCGAAGAGAATCGCTCAATGCTTTTCAGAGAGCTCATCCGTGCAAAAAATAATCATCGGTCGGCAAAATGGGTTTGTCAATCAAACTTGTCAACAATCAATGATCTGACCAAAAGGAGATTGCACTAGGATCTAGTGTACAGCGGGTGTCCTGGAACGGCGGCATGAAACCCTTGTTTACAGGCTCCGCCTCCCCTTCTTCTTCCGCAGTCTACACTCGGCTCACTTTATTTTCATGCTTTTTCCCCACTGTGGATCCTGTTCACAGGCTAGCATGAATCCCATTTGGTCATACATGTACACAGGAAATTCCTGCGACAAACATGCATAGCATGTATGTTCAAGAAACAAATAACTGAGGGCAACAATGTTTCAATATCTGTATCAGAATCATCCTCAAACATTATCAAATAAATGATAAATTGCAACACTGAAAAATCCAAGCCACTGAAAAAAGCCTGAGGATGATTCTGATATAGAATCGAAACACTGTTATCCTCATTATTTGTTCCTTGCATGTAAATACATGCTACGCATGTTTGTTGCAGTAATTTCCTGTGGACATGTAAGATCAAATGGGATTCATCCATGCACTGTTCCTATTGTAGCTTTGTAGCTTAGATGGTAGAGCAGTGGTCAAGTAACTTTTTTCAACCTATTTCTATTCTATTTCAGTTTAGCATTAATATCAGTGTTTTTGTTTTATTCAGACATCAAGTCCACAGTCCAGTGGAAAGCAGAGTTCTCCAGGAAGTGTCTGGCCTCCTATCAAGTGTACACCTCTATGCTTTGAATCTGGGGCATCAGGATGCTCAAATGCAGGCAAGCACAATGAGTTGATTATGACTCTTGCTAAATGCTCAAATGTGGGTGAAGTAGAAAAAACAGACTTCAAGAAATCTCTGGACAAGTTCACTAAGACAAAGTGGATTCGTAATGACTGTGTTCCAGAAAAGAATGAGAGAATCCGCTTTCCACTGGTGCACTGGGCATGTATGCTTGGAAAATATAAGCCGCTAGAATATCTTGTGAGTGAACGGGGATTTGAACTTACAGTGAAAGTTGGCAAGAATCAGCAAGGACCTTTGCATTCCATGGTGCAACATCTCAGTAGTGGACTCAATCCGAAGAGTACCAAAGAGTATGTCGGGAACACTTTTGGCAACATCTTAGATGTCTTTCTCAAATACATTCCAGAAGCGCTTTGTGAAAAAGATGCCAGCTTTGGTGACACTATACTGCATTACTTGGCCAAGCGATGTAGCTCAGATCCGTACTCAAGAATGTACTTGAAGATTTTGTTGGTTAAGATTAATGAGAGTGATAAACTTTCCCCTGCGAAAATTGAGGAAATTTTGTCTGCTGTGAACAAGAGAGGTGATACTTTTCTTCACCTCATAGTATCAGATGAAGAGTCTGTTGATTCCCTGAACTATTTCTATGGAAAGTTTAGTTCAATCAGTGAGAAAATTTCCAAAGCCAAGAACAATTTTGGGAAGACACCTCGTCAGATTGCGGTGGAGAAAAGATCTTTTGAAATGCTCAAAGCCTTGGGTGCACCAGATGTTGTTATCAACAGTCTTAAAAAAGCTGTTGCTGGAAAACCATTAAATCCTAAAAAGGTTAGGTTTGCGGATGAAAAAGAAGGTCACAAAAATGCTGTAAAAAATTCTCCAGCAACTATAGAATCTTCACAAGCAAATTATGCATTGAACGACACAGAGGATCACAGCTCTGAGAAGGCCAACAATGGTGATGCTCCATTAGTAGTTAGCAGTGATCAGTTACAAGCAGAAGTCCTCAAACTGTGTGCTTGTGACCCCCCAGCTGACACAAAAGATCAATCAAGTGATTCAATCTCACCAGCTAAAAGAACAATAGAACCATTTCCACAGCGTTATCCAAAAAGAGTGGATGGTGAGACAGCAGGAGAGAAGGCTGCTGGTACAACAGAAGACAGTCCTAGCAAATTACCGGAACCCATGGAGGTAGACATGAGGGATACACCCAAAGATGCAGCAGAAGCAACCAGAAACTCCCCAGACCGAAATGTCTTCCTCAGTCTATCAAACACCATAAACAGTTTGACCAAGGGAGATTCTGTGAAAAACAGTAGGAAGAGACCACCTCCAAGAACACTGAGGTCAAGAGGATCCAGTACAAAGAGAGGTCGTAGGGCAAAATCATGGTCAGATTCAGAGAGCGATGTTGAGGATGACGAAGGTTTTGCTTTGGATGATGATTCAGATGATGACTTGGACTCTGAGGAAGACGGCGATGAAGAGGAGGAGGAGGATAAGGAGGAAGCTGATGAAGTTGCTGATAACATTCATGAAAAAGCTATGGATGCAAAAAGTGGAGATGACATTGAACTGGAAACAGGTACATATATATCTTTGGGGTCAGAATTGATTTATCTTGTGTTTGTTTGTTTGTTTGTTTGTTTGGTGTTTTTTACTTCCCTATACCTCCATCACACTAAAGTGAAACTTAAGAGGTTTTTACTGACTACTCTACCCGTGTGGCTGTAAAATATGTTTAGTGATTCTTACTGGGTGGTTTCAAACCTTTAGGCTTTTGGACTGTTCCATATCCCATTATTATTAGGTTTGAAGGCTCTCAGTAAAAATCCCAGTAGTGTCACAGTACAGAAGCTTAGTCACATATGAGTTTAGCATCTCTTCATTGAGCCAGCTTGGTTACCAAAACAGATTTTGTCTTCTGTTCATATGGGAAATTTCAGCCCGGTTACTGAGATGACAAAGGCGCTGAATGTGGACTGTTTAACACAAGGCCAGTGGCTTTTATGAGCCATTTTGCCTTTCATTCAAGCAGACAGTTTGAACAACTGGCTTACCATCTCTCGATGAAATTTGTGCAATGGCCACTGTGTTTGTACACAATCATTATCACAGGCTGTGTTCAGTTTGTCAGTGACCTTGCAAAGCATTCGTAGTTGAAAAAGATTTTTCCAGGTAACTGAGCTGAAGTTTTCATATGGAAAAGATTTCCAGCCCGGTTACCGATATCCCGGTTGGAAAAACCAAGATCTTGGTAACCCGGCCAGCCCACCTTCTCGAAATTTTGACAAAGGAAATGGTGGTGAGGCGAGACCCTTGGTAAATGACCCAACTTGCCATGAATCTCCCTTTGGTTTAGTGGTTATACAACCTCACTGGTGCATGGAAGGTCTTGGGTTTAAATTTATTGAAATAACAAACCAATTTCATTTTGCAACATGCCCAACTGAATTGTAATAATAATAATAATAATAATAATAATTTTTCCAGGGTGCCCACATCACCAAGGTGTTTTTCAGTGGGGCCCTGCAAATAATAAGGAAATAAAAATTACCAAAAATTTTTTTTAATAATTGTTAAAAAGTTGAAAATTTAGAAATTGTTTTGAAACTTAGTTAGCATTCCCCACAGATTGGTTTTGTCATTAAGCTTTAAAAAAGCTAGTGTTCCAGATAAACATTCACAATAGGGAGTCAGTAAGGGAATCCTAACTGGTCATTGGAAGTGGGTTTCTCCAAATCTTTTTAAGTTTGATAACGCTGTGGTGTCAGAAGATCAGCCCCCCTCTCATCTGGGACAACGAGAGTTGGCTCCAAATGGAAAGTAGCCATCCATAAACTAAAGCATCTTTCATGACTGTTGTTTCTAGTAACTTTCAAACCCTTACCAGTCATCCTCACTTTAGTTGCTGGTCTTAGCAGTTGTATTCTGGCTACTATTGACAGTCCTAAATCACAAATGATTTAAACAGTTTGCAGGATGTGAGCCTTGTTAATGACCTGTTGCAAACACATGGCTTCCTGAAGCACAGTGGGTTAATCATCTGACCAGTATGTAGTAGGAGTTGCACTTCACTCCTGTGAAAGATATTTTCTTCCTGTTACCCATTCGGGTGACAAACACCGAATACTGCTTAACATTTCTCAAAGACAACCAGGAGGGTTTCAGGAGTCTTACTACTGGACTTTGTTTCCATCATCTTCCCTCTCTCTGCAATAGTAGTTGCATCATACCACAACATTACTTATAAGTCTTGCTTCTGTAGGCTTACTCTTCTCTTCGTCTCCTGTAATTATGTTGGTAACAGTTTTTATCTCCTGTTACCCCGCCGTCAGGACGGGGTCTAGTAATACCCGGTTTTTTTTCATCATTATTATCCATTTTTTTGGGTGGTCACTTCCCCCAAACCTCCGGTTTTTGCTCGGCCAAACAAATACTCGTCGTGTCTTTTGCTACACAGGTTAGGGCTCGGTGAACGTAACATATTTTGCAACCTAGGGGAGGAGCAACAACGGCAGGGTCTAATGCCCCTGGGCCTTTTCTTGTTTCTTTTGCAGCACCAAAACACACACCATTTTGTCGTCCAAGTTGTACTGCTCAACATCAAAAACTTCTCTTGAGCCTTTTGAGGTGTTCTAACTACAACTATGGCACAGCACATGTAGACACCTTTATGAAACAAGTGAATGAGTACATCACTCAGCTTGGGAAGTTTGCTGAATTGAGAGCTAATGCAGACCTGTCTGACCCTGTTGCTTCGTTTAAGTACCCCTTAGTTCATTGGGTGTGTGTCCTCGGCAAATTTAAAGTCCTGGAGAAGTTGGCAGAAATGAGGGAGTTCAATCTTGGTGTACAGTCTGAGAGGACTGGAGAAACTGGATTGCATCGAATGCTGCTGTCACTTGACCAAGCCATGGTCCAGAAGAAGTGCTCAGTCAAGACGATCCTCGAGGTGTTTTCTAAGACCCTGAGGACATTGACTAATCACCTGCCGACTGTTATTACTGTGTGTAACAAGGAAGGGGACACACCTTTCCACTGCTTGGCCAAAGTGATCCTTGACTGTACTGGGGAGCTTGAGAAAATGAACACTTATGAAGGTTACTTTGAGCATCTAATCAAGGAGTTGACGCATCTTGAGACCTCTGGGAAGCTTACACCTGAAGTTGTGCGGGAACTGCTTCTGAAGACCAACACGAGCCAGGAAACGTTTCTGCACATCCTTGCCTGCAGACATGGTGTGGGACATCGTGTGATTAAAAGTGTCCTGAAAAACATTGAACCAGAAATCATGGCTGTCCTCAAAGAAATCAAAGATGCAGATGGTAAGACGCCATCTGATCTGGCAGAGGAATTGCATTCGTATGAAATGGCTGCAATTCTTCGACCAACTGACCAGGACGCTGCTTCAACTTATGACGATGATGCTGAAGTGGACCTTCCACAGAGCCCTGGCAAAAGTGTCCCTTCAGAGTCCCCTGATGTGCAATCACCACCCGCGACCCTTTTCCAACCCGTGGGAAACGCCATGAGCCCTTCTGTCCCACATCTGTCCCTGTCTGACATGTCCCTGTCTGCACATGTGCAGCTGTTTCCTGTTAAGAAGGAGCCTGTTGTGGATGTGGATTGGGATAATGTCTTTGAGGATCCTTCGGAAGAAAATTCAGTTGGGTTAAATGACTTGCCTTACACATCAGAAACAATGGAGAATTTGCCAGAACGTTCTGTGAAGCTGTCACCCGCAGGTACCACACTAATGCCAACTCCTCCAGCTGAAGAAGACATGGATGTTGCAGCTTCTTCATCAGCTAGTGGCACAACAGAAAGCTCTGCAACGGCTTCAAGAACCAATCACATCAAGTCTACCAGTACACCAACTGTTTCAGCCAGTCACAGTAAGGCTACCAGTGCACCAACCCTTTCAGCCAATCAGGGCAAGGCTTCCAGTGCACCAACCCTTTCAGCCAATCAGGGCAAGGCTACCAGTGTTTCAGCCAATACCAATAAGAGTATGAGTGCATCTAGCACTTTCTCAAGTCGTAATGAGGCTACCAGTTCACCAAGTGTTTCAGGCATTCACAACAAGAACAGTGATAAGGAATCCTCTGTCATGGTGGGAATCATGGCCACTCCTCAGTCTGACAAACTTATAAACACCTTGCACACCAAGTTTCAAGAACAGTTGATCCAGTCTGAAAAGGCGCTAAAGGAGAAAGAGGACGCCCTTGTTCACGTACGCCAGCGGATAACAGAAAACGAGGAAAGAAGACAAAAGTTGTTGCAAGAGCTTGAAGAGACGTGGAACCAAATGAAAGCTGATACGCGAGAAGAAGGCGTTATACAGTCGTTAATTGCAACGAAGAAACGAGACTGTGAGAAGTTAAGAGCGGAGCTGGAAAAGTACGAGTCATCACTAAAAGCGATCAGGGAGTAAAGAACTGTTAGCATCGTTTCTTTCGACTTTTTACTTGTAATGACCTTTCACTCCCAACATTACATGGAAAACCAAAAAAATCACAAATTTCATTTTGCAAAGTGTATCGTAAAAATTGGTAAGTTTTTGTTTCTTTTGTGTACGACAAAATACACCTTAATGCTTCCATGCTCCTGTAAATGACCTTCAAGTTTCCCTTGGTATTTTGTTATTATTTTGAAAAGTTTCTCGCGTGTACATGACAAAATTTGGCAAGTTTTTTTTCGTTCACATGTTTCTTGTTTAAAACCTGGCGTTACAAGGAAAAACTTCTCAAGGAAAATAATTGTTGACAAGGAGGCTGCTACCAAACGTGCAGAGGGCTTTGAAGCATGTTATTTGAAAACACAAGCAAATATAGCTGGTCAAGGAAAGTGTGTTCACCCTATACTTATGAGTAAATGAAGCTGTCAAGGGAAACTTGTTCACATCTCATCAAAGCGACTTGAACTTTTAGGCCCCAATACTAAACATGCATTCCCCTTACACTATCACAACTGATGAAAGGTCAAGCTGAAAAGTCTTGATGTTTAAACAATTTCTTCCTACTTGCACTGTAAGAATAACATTGGGGCTTAAAGGTTTGAGGTTTGACTCCGGGAGTGAAAGAGTCGAAACAACACCTTCGTCGAAAGATTAATTTACTTGCACTTTTAAAACCTCTCTTTTTTGTTTAGGTTCACTACCTTGTAGAGCTGTAGATAATCGTGCTGTCGGTAGTATTTTAATATGTACATATTTCATGGTTTTGTTCTTGGGGCTGTTTAAGACAATTATTACAGTCCCTGTGTATATAGCGGGCAACATAATGAAACGTTTGGGTCATGGTTTTTATTCTCTGGCCCTTGATAATATTTCAGTCAGTGGACGTGCCGCGCAAATGAGGGCAGCCGTTTTTTTCTTTTCTTTTTTCTCTTTTCCCTTTCTTTTGCCAAGTTCTATCTTAAAAGCAGGACTTCCCACCGACAGTCAGAACAGTGCCACACCTAGTTCTTCTAGGGTTGCCGTGTTGTTGGAACAAACTTTGCATGTCTTCAATTTTCACTTGTCTTTCGTTACAGCTTATTTATAGCGCACCAGTTTCATGTCAGTGGAGGGATCTGCCTGAAGGAGCCGCCACGTTTTTTTCTTTCTTTTTTTTTTCTTTTTTTTTTACAAAGCAAAACAAAATAAAACCCTAAGAGGCAGATTTTAGGACCATAAAAATATTTTCAATCAGAGTCACTCCTCTTTCAGTTTGTGACCTACCTTGGATGAAGTTTTGATCTGCCACTTCAAAGACAGCACATATTCCTTACACCACCATAGATTCTTATTACCTCGGTGTTTGCACTCGAGTTTAAATCATTTTTTCCCTATTCCTGTCTAAACGAAAACTGTCCGGGACTAGATTTAGAAAGTAAATCCAGCAAAGAAAAATCTTAAACATCCGAGTCCAACGCTGAGCTTAGCCTAGAACTCTAATTTTCTAATTGGAAAATCCACTTTAACCCTTTAAACACTAACAGTGACGAAAATGAAATCTCTTTTTACACCATTACTTGTTCAAACATTCAAGTGATGAGAATAAAGTGGTCAAGGATAACATGTCTTTATATTTAGATAAATTCTCCTTACTAGTTCCATAAGAAATGGATGAAAACAGTAAGGAGAATATTCATTTTCATAGCAGGGATTTAAGGGTAAAATGGCTCCAATTTGGAAAAGCTCGTGTTTAAACGGCTGAAAATTCGAACATTTGCTGGCACTGTCCACACATGTTTGACTGCTGTGGTGCTGCCTCCTAAACTGTATTTATTAAACCTTAAAGCCCGGCATCATTATATAAATTCTCCATACTCGTCTCCTTACATTTCCTTGAGCACTAATTGAGAGAACTTAAAAATCAGGACAACTCATCTTTGGTGATCATTTCCTTAGTTCCCATGACCTGTATGAGTTACAATGCAACTGATATGATGAGGAGAAGTTTGATGTTGATCACTTTTGGGGCTAAAAAGGTTAATGTCAAATTTATATGCCATTTCAGTAGGCTCAGTTTTTTAGTTGTCTTAGTGAGCTGTTTGGGGGAGAAATGGATGAACGACAAAAAATCGAGGCAAAGATTTTAGCTGATTACATCGTCATAAGCACTGATTTGAATCTTTTCAATATAAGCAATTACAAAATACCTTGAACAGATCATACTCTTCGTTAGTTAAATTATATGTTTTGGAATCATTGCCAATAAACTAAAGTAGCTTTATTTTGGTTTGCGGAAATTTGCAAGTTCCCCTCAAATACCACCACACTTGTTCAAATGTGGGGTGTCCGTTACTTGCAGATTCGACTTTCCTTTCAACAATGAAACCCTTTTCGTAGGACCACTGACGAATCTCCCCTCCTACCAGCGAAACTCATCCGAATATCTTTCTTACTGTGGAGACTCGTTATCATAACGAGGCTTTTAAGACAACCATTTGTCTGCCCAATTTCTCTGCCTATTGTATCAGGGCGCGAATTGCCTGTGTATTTTGACAGGAGATTCACGAAAATGAAAATCGGCCCGATTCAGAATATTTGTTGCAGTGCAACAGATTTTTATCAAGTCGGGCCAACATTCTCAAACAGGCTGCCCCGTCAATCAAAGTTTATAGAATCGGATGTCAAAATACACGTCCCATTCACGCTCCCTTACTGTCGGGATGTTGGACGACCAGTAGCGACAAATTGTAGCCGACAAATAGCAGCTTGGAAACCGGCCTTAATGTAGATTGGTAATGATTCCCAAGCGGGTCGAATATGTTGCGCTTGCTGGCATGCTTAAAAATTCGCTTGGCCTGTTCCTCTTTTTTTTTTTTTTTTTTGTTGTTTTTTGCCCGTTTCGTTTTCTTTCGAGATTCCTGTAGCTAACCTAAATCATATCTCTTTGACAGTCTGACAAAGTCACAAACCTTTATCACAACTCTTACGTATACCAACCAGACCCGATCTTAGGTGAAGGGGGTGGGGTTAAGGGCCATTAGCGATTGCCTCTTCTGAGGTTGTCACGCTCGCAGTTTTTCTTGTAAGAATACTTGTTATCAACTTTCTCTAAGCCTGTTTATGCACTTTCCCCTTTTTACACACCACTGACTGGTTTATTGTACTTTGTGAAACGAAACGAAACGCAACAAAACGAAATGGAAATCTCTACTTAGCAAAATTGAAAATCTGGGCTCTACGCAAAGAACATAGTTAATATAATGGAGCTACATACTAACTGTCTAAGATAAGTGTAGATTTTCATTTGGAAATATTCGAATTACGCTTGTCGGGCATCTTTTTCGACGCCTCATTTTGCACCTATTGTACGGGCTCCCAGTTCCGCCCCGCTTCGTGAGCGGTCTGACCACTGAACATTAATGTTTGGTGTTCCGGGGTGTTCCTGGTTGTTTCGAGGGTGTTTGGGGATATTCCGGAGTGTTCCGGTTTTTACATGCACCCAGGCTCACTTAGTGTGTTATTCGCGCGAGTATCTACAGGCACCCCAGTTAGTTGACGTTTTCTACAACCTCGTTCCCAGGATTTTTTCCCGCCACTCCAAATTTAATAAAAGGGGAAATGTCCTGGGAACGAAACTGCGTTTTCCAGTAGCTTCTACTGTAGCCTTGGAGCCAGGTTTTTAGCACGAGCTTCGATTCCGAAGAAGGAATTACAATCAGTTTCACACTTATACAGCGAGACTTCCTGACTGACAAAATTCAGAGAGCAAGACGTGGTGGTAAAATTACTTAGTCTGACGTAAGCACGCATAATTCCCGCACTATTTTAACAATTAATTCTTTAAGCCGGTAGGTATAAGCGCATTTGGCAAGCAACAAAACAACCTGGCATCGCATTTCCAGGCTCACATATACAGCTCGCAGTAAAGATATACATAATAAATACATTTGTGAAAAGAATAATCATTCTTTTTTTATATTTTTTTCTTACATTTATATAAAATCTTCAAACAAATTTGACAATGGCCGTACAGTCTTGTTTCATGACGATGACAATAAATATTCAGAAACAGTCATTTATGTTGAAAACAGCGCTGACGTTTTCCTCTTTCTTTGCTGTACTGCAGACAGAGGCAGCCCTCTTGCGGGAATTGTGGAAGTCTCCTTGACACCACAGACACTGTCAGTTGCGATGTAAAACAGCGCTGACGTTTTTTAGGGGCCGACGTGCATAAATGCACGTCGTGCCTACTCATAAAATAGAAGTTGCATTCCTTTTGCATTCCTTTCGTCGTTCGTCGTCGTCGTCCGTCACTGGAACTCAGTCCTCTTGGTGTTGCGCGGCCAACAGAGACGACTGCAAATAAAGGCTTACTGAACGAGAATTGACTGGTATTGCGATAAATTTCCATCTGCGATCGCAGAAAATTTCAGAGAATTTATCGACAAACTACATAACAATTATTGCAGACGTGTTAATCATGTTCTTAAAGGGAATACGGTGACAGATCGTGACAGTACACGAACGGCTAATTGTGCCAAGGAGGTCACCGAAGGCCAATGTTAAAAAGTCTGTTTTACTTCTGTTTCTCAAGTAGTGGTGGTTACGAAAAAATTGATGTTAGAGAGGAGTCTAATTCCGTTGTTTTGAGTATTGCTGCGTATGGAAGTTAAGTAAAGGTAAGCGTTTAAATGTTTATGTTGCTGTTTTTGAGAACATTTGGTTTGGTAAGGGTCAGCGATTACACACGTTAGTGATTACTTAATTCCTTACATGCCGAGAGTGCAAATTGTCCATAACAGGTCACCGGAAACCAAGAACTACTGAAGTTTTTGTTTTCCTAAGAAAAAGGGGAGGGGGGAGGGGGAGAGACTATCGGCCGCCTGTAAATTCCTCACAATTTCTTGTCTCTTTCTTTTCCGCACTGCAGACAAACGCAGCCCTCTTGCGGAAATGGTGGAAGTCTCCTCGACGCCACAGACACTGTCAGTTGCAATGTATCTTTACGCTTATTCTTAGTACGTTTTACTCCTCTTGGATTCCGAGGAGGTAGCAGAATTAATGATTTTTCAATATCGATTTCCTGAGCTAATGTGCGCTTGGGTCGAATACCCTGCCGCCGTCTGTCCATCATCCGGTAGGTAGCCTTGATTGCTTCGCGTCGGTGGAGTGCCTTTGTCCATATTCTCGTCCATGATCAGATCACCGACTGTTGACAAAGGAATATGAAAAGTTAGGAATAACAGTCGAAATATAAATACCACACACAATCAAAAGACAGTGTAGTCTACGGTAGAAGGTCTCAACCCGTGTGCCGTATTTTCTCGATTAAACGCCGGATGACGCCGCCGGTTTCTAACAAATGTCGGAACAACACAGTCACATTTCTCATAACCACCCCCGGCGTTTATTTGAAAGTGAACCTTTGTGTTCCTCCACCTACCTTAGAGCGCAGAATGCTTTCCGTCAAAGAGTACTTTGTCTCCTTTTGGTGTTTGGTCACACGTCTTTTTTCTCTGTTTCTGTCGACGTCACGCTTCTTTTCTCCCAAGATCCTAGAGATGGCCGTGTTGAGACCACCTTCTAAACCAGTTGAAAATTGTTCCGAAGTCAGATGCTTGATAAATTGACGATTTTCAAGAGCTCTTTGCCCGCCTACAAAGACCTTTCCTGAAATTAATATTAAATGTGATTTATTCTTTAGTACTTTCATAGCTTTTCTGGAATTACCATCAGAAGTAAAGCGGTGCGGTTGATTAAAATAAAAGTTAAACGTGCAAACATGCCTGGTCTGTTAAATCTTTCAAACTTCATATATTTGCAGCGAAGACTGCGCTTGGTGCGTCGCATTCTTTAATTTTAACATACAAAAGCGTTATACCCACTTGTCACTACTGTATTTTGTTTGTTTATGTTTTCATTGGCTCATTTTATAAATTTCACAAATTTATTGTAATCGGGAAGATATTGTCACTGGTTGACTAGCCTGCGCGGAGCGAGCGCAGAGCGCGAGAGGAAGCGAGTGGAAGGGAGAGGGCGCCCTCGTCTCCCTTCTACTCGCCCTCCGTGCTCGTGAATAATTTCTTCCCTTTTCCCTCCCCGCTTTCCGCGCCTGCCACGCAGGCTGCTGGTTGACTACCTTCTCAATTAATTTACGCTCCTATATCATTTTTCATCATTACAAATACAATGCTTATTCAATTGATTGAAGTTTACCTCGTCTTAATTCCGTAGTCGCAGTTGGTGGCTGTATCGGTCCAGGAGAGGCTGGGGGTTCAACTGCAAACCAAACACACCACTCTTTACTTTGACTGTTTTTCATTATTTTGTTCTCCACTCGAATAGTTTTCAAACTTAGTTGATGGTCTTGTGTGGCAGGCCGGTTGGGACTGTAAGTCTTCAAAACACTTTTTAGAGTTAGGTAATGCTGTTTTTGGTGGCCGGCGTTATAAGGCAGTTATTTTCGAAGTCTAGGGAATGATACAATTCAAATACAAGATACAAGATGGATGTAACATCGGTTTTCAACGCGTACAATTTGCGGGATATGGCCTTTTCCATCCTCGCTTGGCAATCTGGTGTACATGTTCTGGGCACCAAAGCATGAGCAGTGCACGGGCAAGGAGAAGAGATTCTGCAAACTTTTCTTCTTAAGTATATCATAAAAGTCTAGAAGGTGCAAATGCAGAGGGAAACTGTTAAATTACGAAAACATTGGATTACCCATGAGTGAGTGAGTTAAGTCTGTCGTCATTTATTAAAAATTGAACGTAGAATTTGACTTAAATTATCTGTGAAGACTCAAAAGAATCACTTACCAACAGCACCGTCATCCATCGCTATCGACTCTCCATTCTCCTTGTAAATCACTTCTTTATCTTTATCATTCTCAATTGTTATTGCTGGTTTGCATCTGACGTCATAAAATTCTAAAATCAAAGCTCGCTAGGCCTGCTGAATTTTTATCGTCAACAGGTGTAAGATGACATAAAAATATATCTTTTTGCAAGTTTTCCAGCTCGGTAGCGTCCTTCGTTTTTAAACTAGAGCATTTTGAATTTTCGAGTTCTCCGCCGTAAGTGACATCAAGATGGCGCCGTGACAAAGCTGTCTTGTTTGAAAAAAAAAACCTCTCCTTAGGATTTTTAGCAGTTTGAACATTTCAAGTATTAGGTGAGGTGTTTACGTGAAAGTATACTAGCTCACGAGCGAAAAGTAATCGCTTTCATAGCAAAAGTGAATTCCAGGTGTTTTTGTTTGGTATCCGGCCGCCATATTGTACCACGGCGGTACACCAATATGACGTCTGCATACTGAGCTCTATAAATTTCCGTGGAACGTTTTGGCAAATAACTCAAGAACACTGTACCGCACAGACCTGAGACTTGGAGAAGTTGTTTATTTATTAATCTTTGATAACATTTGAAATTCTTGGCTTCTTTTATTGAATGGTTTCGAATTTATTTTTGAATGCCGTGCCAGTGCAACCCGGCGGCAATTGCAACCTCGTCCCTTGGAGCTACCGGAGCCTTACACGACTCTATGGAGGAACTGCTACAATCTGCTGCTATGGAAACGACAATCTTTGACTCTTGAGATGCGGAAGGGGATCATTTGAGGCGCGAGGACGTCTTGGATGTGGCTGGTTGTGCTGAGGATGACGATTCAGAGGAGGAAGTGGATTGCATCGAGATAGGAACAATAGGTTTTGAGGATACATCAGGAGTAAAAACGTCCGGTGTAAAGGTCAGGTTAATTGCCGATAATGACATAGGTGATCCATTACAGTCCTCGAGATCCAAATTAATGGACATGGTAGGCGAAGATGACTGAGAAGAAGACTGGGTGCGAAACTCTTGTTCTGTCGTCACCGAGCACTCAGATACGGATGTTAGGGATGACCCGAAGTAAGGTTCCTGTTTTGAGATCTGTTGGCATGGAGACATCGGCTCTATCAGCGATTGTGGTGTTCCAGGTGGTAGGCAGGGTAGAGCGTGTGAAAGGGACGAGCAGGTAAATGAAGTATCCAAGGAAGTTGATTCAGGAATCTCAATGACCGTACAAGCCTCTGGTCTAGGTGTTTCATTGGGTGCAACGATTACTGTCATCAGGGGGGTGGATGTTGGATTGTCAGTAAGCGTCCACGTGGCTTGAGTATCGCAATGTTGGAAAGATGGTGGGCTGGATGAGTTTGGGTTTCTTTTAGCAGGGTCACTGAATAGCTCACCTGCGTTTTCCATTCCGAGCTCAGGATCCGTAGATTTCCTTCCAATGAAACGTTGCTTGCATCTCTTACTATAGCAAGAAGTTTGGAAACAATGAAATGAAAGGTAAGCTTGACCTCACCCTCTGTTGGACGCGCTCAGATATTGGAGGAGTGAATATAATATTGTTTTTCTATAAGAAGCTTTTTCATAAGGAGGTAAGAGCTGTGATTGGCTAGGAAAATACCAAGGCTAAGATTTATTTTGCACGTATTAAATTTTTCCAAGAGTGTGTGTGTGTGTGTGTGTTTTTTTTTTGTTTTGTTTTTTGTTTTTTCTCTTTTTTTACAAGAGCTCCAGACGCACTTAGTTCGAGGCGTTCTGATTTCGGAGAAGTGAATGCACATATTTTTCTTTCTTATCGGTTTAAAAAAAAAACCGTTTAAAGTATTTTGTTCACCTGCTTCACAAGAGCAATCTAATTGCACTTCAAGGTAACAGTTTGGTTTGAGGAGATGGACAGTCCAGTTCAGGCCCAAATTTTAGGTAGCACGTTTAAAGTATTTTGTTCACGGATTCTGTTCATGTCTTTACTAGTTACTAAAAAACATCGCAAGAATGTTTCTGGGCTAAAAAAAAAAAAAAAAAATGTGAATGCCGTTGATTTCTTCCCTTTTAAATGAATGAGGATTGACCAACATAGGTTAAAAGTGAAAACTAACAACATACCAAAGACAAGCCAGACCGGAGATCATGCACAGGAACACCACGAGGCCAGTACAAATTGCTCCGATAATGATCGGGGAGATCCCCTGTATCTTCATCTTCTTCTTCAGTCAGGTCGGATCTCCTTTTCCTTTTTTTCTTGAAACGTTTTTTCTGTCATCTTCAGCTCCATTTCTCAGGTGAGCCACATTGTTCCATCGAATCTCGGAGGGTATGATTTCATTATAAGCAGCTGTTGTTACTTCTGGGTTGTTTGTTTCAGTGCCTTTTCGTGATGATCTTTTGTTTTCCTTCACTTTGGGGCCGCCATTAAGGTCATTCCCCCAAAATAAAATTTAACATACGATTTTTGTCAAACTTTCACAAGTTGTTATCTATCGTGCAATGTTTTGAAATATAAAATAAAAAGAATAGGTCCCCAAGTCCGTTTAGGAGATATCATCGTCCCAAGTTACCACATAATTCCATGCAATTTCGCCTAACAAACACATGTTTATTTGATCAGTTTACGCTACTTTCCATAGGAACAGGAAGCACATAATTAAAGCAAATCTTAAAACAATGTGCTAGATGTAAAATATCGATAACAAAGAACATTTTACTAGATGTTTTATGGCAGATGCTCGAAACATCATACGAAATTGACTTAAAACCTTCCTCACGTGCATGTTCTCGAGGTCGTGATTTCATCTCCATGAGTAACGCGTTTCTAGTAATAGTTTTTTTTCGAACTTGTGTTTTTTTTTTTTTGTAACTCTTTGAACAAAAAGAGGATGAACAGTAGGTCAAAAATATGTGGAAAAAAAGATAGGTCATCATGCTTGTTTAAGAGTAAATGACTTTTCTTTTCCCTGGTGAGCTTAACCTCATAGGAAACCTATTACTCCCTGGACGTGCACGCGCTGTGAGCACGCGCTAATGACGCAACAAATTGTGCGCAGTAAGGATGCGCAATGCAATACAGGGCAGTGACGTTAAGGTCATTCCCCTGTATTGCATTGCGCATCCTTACTGCGCACGATTTTTTGCGTCATTGAGCGCGCGCACGTCCAGGGAGTAGTAGGTTTTCCTATGAGGCTAAGCTCACCAGAGAAAAGAATGGTTATTTACTCTTAAACAAGCCTGGGGACCTATCTTTCAGATATTTTTGACCTACCATTCATCCTCTTTTTGTTCAAAGAGTTAGAAAAAAATCACATGTTCGAAAAAAAATTTATTACTAGAAACGCGTTACTCACGGAGATGAAATCACGACCTCGAGAACACACACGTAAGGAGGGTTTTAAGTCAATTTCGTCTAATACTTCGGGCATCTGCCATAAAACTTCTAGTAAATTGTTCCTTATTATCGATATTTTACATCTAGTAAATTGTTTCAAGATTTGCTTTAATCATGTGCTTCCTCTTCCTACGGACACTAGCGTAAACTGATCAAATAAGCAAGTGTTCATTAGGCGAAATTGCAAGGAATTATGGGGTAACTTGAGATGATGATATCTCGTAAACGGGCATGGCGACCTATCCTTTTTATTTTGTATTTCAAAACATTGCACGATAGACAACAACTTGTGAAAGTTTGACAAAAATCGTATGTTAAATTTTATTTCGGGGGAATGACCTTAAGTGAATCATCGCCTTCAATTTTGTCGGTTGATTCTCTCTGATCGTCCTCAACGGTATCCTTTTCCTTATTCCTTATCAGGTGATGGAGTAAAATCTTCTTGATGTTCAGTGGGTAAGACAGTTAATTCGACAGCGATTTTCTTTTTAAATTGAGGTTGTATGCGTGTAGCAGTGTGTTGGTACAACTGCGCCAAAAGTTTGACTCCAGGTTCAGTTTCTTTGCTGTCAGGGAACTTAGATGGTACACTTGTCGTAAGAACGAAAGAAGAATACACCTTGTTCGATAGTTGGACAACAAATCCGACTAAGTACGTTTGGCGACGCTTATCAGCTATCTGATAGACGCTTATCAGATAGACTCTTATCAGCTATTAGCAAACGGCAAACGTCGATCGACCTGCCGCTTGCCGTTTGCCGTTTTAAAATGAACAACTTCTTCTTAAGCTTCGTGTAAACTCATTAAAAGCTATGATACACAAAAAAGCAGCTTTCTAACTTTTAACTAAAATATTAGTTACCGGTTGAATGTGGTTTCCTTGGGATGTTTTGACGTACTGCATAATTTGAGCGCCTTTTTCATAAAACAGTTGATAGCCTTTGCGAAGGTGACAACCAAACATCAACTCGCTTTCTCGCACTTTTTTCTTCCCTTTTGTGTGAACACTGACAGTAAACCGGTAGTTTGCGTAGAAAAATAAATAAAACATCACTGGGCTTAAGCACAGGCTGATAATTGTAGCAGAGCGAATCATAAACTTTACAGAAATACTTCTCGCGTTGTTGAAGAACGCGAAAACGGCGAAAACAGTCCTCTTCACGTTGAAAACGGCAAACGGCAAACGTGAAAAATGGCGGGAAACTCAAGATCACGTGGTATTTTTGCCGTTCACGTTTGCCGTAAAAGTGATTTAGCCGATCAATACCTCGAAATTGATCAGAAACGCTTTATCAAAGACTAATTTCGATTTTGTTTTCGTTTGCCACCTCTAATAAATTTTAACAAGTAAGAATTTAATGAATAAACACGAGAGTACGTCATTGTGACGCTGTCGATTCGACCCTCCACCCTCCCCCCCCCCTTCCCGTCTGCGACGTCAGCTCACCGTCTTGTACTCTGGCAGATGTATTAGGTTTTTGTTGTGCTGTAGAATGTAATACACTCGTTCGTTTTGTCTTTTTTTGTTTTTTTGATTTTTTTTGGGAGGGGGGGTTCTCATAAGACTCTCGAGGGAAGCGCGCGAGACAGTGCAGGGAACAAGTGCCATTTGATGGCGAAGTCTTTTCTCCGAGAAAAGACTGAGTCCACGATTTTCGGCATTTGGCCAGTGAGCTATTCAGATATGAATCCTCGAGTGACGAGGTCTCGATCACCTCGAGTGAAATATTTAATTAAGTATTTGACTTGAAGGCCAGTTTATTGTTACTTCGAAAAACGGATAACTCTCAACTTGGAAAAAACGCAGACTGTTTATCTGGACAAACTACGTGCTCGCTGTTAGAGTTGGGTGACATCTATTTTGTTTGTGGCGGGCCGCACAGGTAAGAGCCAGTATTAAAATGAAGTCCACAAGTCGGCTGGACGAGTGGTCTCTGAAATATCTTGAGCATGGAATCGATGGGGAAACAAAACTACCACTCAACGAACACTGATTGCTACCAACAACAATGATTTTGCCGTCGTGCTATCACTAGATCCGTTCGTAATCCATTGTTAGGACCGAACTGATTCATAAGCTTACGCAGGCTTACGAATTCAGATTTGCGGTATTCTTATTCTTGACAATTTTTCACTTTATCACTATTTCAATCTTGACAAGAGAGGGGATGTCAGCGATATCAAAACATTGTCTTGCTTTAATTTTTGTATTTATAGCGCTAAACGCTTGAGCAAATGAGCAGTAGTTTGTCTTAAAACTGAAGAATTATGAGCTGGAACCGTATTACAATACTTCAGTTTCAGGTCGGAATTTGTGGATTTCTTGACGCTGTTCAATATGAATTCCTTCAGAGCTTGAATAATAAAGAATTACAGTTGTGTTTGTCTTGGAAGGCGTATCTCTGTGGGTCATAAACAAAGTCAGTGATACTAATAATCACTTGAGAATTATTGACGAGAAGAATCAATACAACATGCGGACCGCTGAGGAAAGAACAAGTTTAGCTCTTGGTTTTTGTTCAAGGAAAAAAGCCCGTTAGTTTAGCAGTGTTTTCTGGTGTAAAATTAACCTGGATCAGAATAGTGGTCATTGGGAATAACGCAGAATCTAAATAAGGCTTTTAAAGCTTTGAAAATGGAGAATTGCTTTGTTCTCTAGCCGACAAGTGCAAGAAGAATTTCATGCAATCAGCTGTTTTCCGCTCCGTAAGTCAACTTTTTCTTCAGTTTATGTATGAATGTGGGGAAAATATTTAACTTGTGCAGGATACTCGCCTCTCTTTCGTGAAGAATACTCGCTTCACCACAGTAATGCAGCGAGGTGTAAATACCGTTTGAAGCACTTTTGATATAAGCTTAACTATTTCTTTTCTCGCGCCTTCGTAGAAAGCTGTCTTGAATCATGTCAAAAACACGAGTGAACCGCGTTTAATCCGAGTTTAACTGATCTTGACTGCCTTACCAAAGATCGGGTAACCTTCTTTTCTACGGGATCTTTTAACGTGCTTTGAACAACGCTATATTTCAGCCTTGGAAAGCCGTAACTGACAAATTGGTTTTGCAATTTAGTGCAGCGCCCCGGCGAGATAAATGAAGAACAATCTGAATATGTAAACCAATAAAGCTTTAACAGACTATCTTTAACCACTATTCAACATTAATGCATAAATTGCAGAATCTCCCACAGCCAACTTCTCACTGATACTGCCAAAGCAAGACTGGAAGTAAGCTCATCGCCTGCAGATTCCTCCGTGCTAGGGGCGCCATGTTTAAAACTTGAAAACATTCCCTTTCATTTTTCTGCGCGAGTTCGTAGTTCTTTCTGATTGGACAATATAAATCGGAGCTTCTTCGGGCCCCTTCGGGTTTCTTCAGGCATAGATACGAAAATTGACCAAAAGAAGTACTTGTTCCCCCGACTGGAGAGAAGGAAAGCGCTAACAAGCACAAGCCTCACATGCGCGCAGGCGTCTCTCCCCAGTTTCACTCGTCTATTTTCATCCTCGCTCCAGACCTTTCTAGAAGAGCGCGCGCTTCCACTGACCAACACAAAAAAACACGACTGTTTTGCAGTGTAGTTGTGCTGTTGCCTGACAACTGCGTCCGTCCTTCCAAAGTTGTAAAAATATATGTGTATATTGTGCGAAAATCTGGGATCCTGGCGTGGGACGTTTCATTTCTAACCGTCAGCCGCGGTAATTTTTAAACAGAGGAAACTAAAAGGCATTAAGGCTGCAATTACGCTTTGCTCCCTATTTTGAAAAAGAGTACGAAATTTTATGTGATTTCAATTTTTGTGTTTCAGTATTCAATTATCGATATCAGTTTATTTTATTTTTATAGTTTCCGAAAAAAAAAACTTAAATCACAGACTTGAGGTGTTAGGTTCAGATAAATACTGGCTAAATTTGACCGATTCATCAAGTTGCTTACTTGGAAGGGCGCAACTGCATTTTTCAGTTTACAATAACCCCCGCGGGAAAATGCGTTACGCATTCAAGTAATCAAATATCAGTGTATCAAACAACAGAAAGGTACGTCTTACCTTTACAAACTGTGCTTGACACGAGAAAACCAAGTACAAACAATAAAAATACTTCCCTTTTCTTCATTTTGACTTTGAATTAGCACATGCTGATAATCCAAAGATAAATCACGGAAGAATTAACGGCTTACGTCACAAACGCAGATTTTCTGATTGACAGCCATGCTCACTTAAGCTCGCGCACTCTACTTGTTTTACGCGTGCTATTTGCCGCAAATATTGCTCAAATAACAACATTTGTTATGAAAATAGAAAAGCTGACAACTCATGATCTTTGTTATTTATTATTTGGCGCAACTGTGACTCACCCGTGCAAGCTCTGTTACTGGAGCATGCGCTGATGCTGATCACGGTTGATTTTCAGTCCCAGTCTTCCTCAGCAAGTGTGGGATGGGGGCCAAGCGACTTCAACATATCCATTCACACACACCGTTTAACATAGCCTCTCATGCTGTCGTTTTTAGGAGAGTCGTGTTACCCTTGTGAGAAGGAGGCTTATACTACTCCCCTTGAAACGACTGCATGGGAGGCTACGTTCAACATTGTTGAATTCGGCAAGTCAAATCCTGAGTACCCCTGTTGATATCAGACGGCTCACGAATAGACCAAACTCGAAGACCTCCAAAGATTTCCGAAGTCCTCCAAAGATTTTGGCGGATGACTCGAAGATTTTGCGAAGATTTTTGCACGCATATTGCGTTTTCTAGAAATATTGGGGGAAATATTCTCATTTGAGAAATAAAATCAGTTTAGCAATTTGCAAGATTTCGCGTAGACTGCAAACAGTCGTAATTTTTGCGTTGGTCCGTGGAAACGCACGGTCTGTAGCGAGCGTGAAATAGACGAGTGATACTGGGGAGAGACGCTTCTCTTGAGAATTTTAAATGAACGACTACAGACTAGGTTTCGCGTGTCTGAAAACGAAGCACTTCATTCAATTTTAATTAATTAAAATTAATTCATTCGTTTGTTTCGTTCATTCATCCATCCATCCATCCATCCATCCATCCATCCATCCATGAGGGTCTGTAACATAAAACAGTTAAATTTTAGGCATTTTAACACTAACAGTAAAAAAATTCACTGTAACAGTAAATTTCATCCAGTAAGAAACAAAATCGACTCTAAAATTGTCGGAAAGCAGTCCGAAGATCATTTGAACGTTTCCGATCATTTCCGAAGACTACTGAAGATTTCAGAGGAGAATGCCGAAACTGTTTCGACTATATACCAAGGACAAACAGTTCGTTAGCAAACGTGACGTAATCGATATATTCAAATGTGAAAGATACATCTTTTACAGTGTAAAGACAGAATTTTTCTCAGTAAAAGCAATCCTTGTAATTCACTAATTTAAATCATAACATGGGATATTATTTACCAAGCAATACCAAGCTCAACAAAAATGACAGATGACAAGAATTTACAGGTATATGAAGTAAATTGAACCACGAACTTTTCAGCGCCAGTTTCCGTTATGCCCTCCAATATGAAAACTCTTTTTAGATAAATTGCCAGCTTCAATCTGTCCAATCTGGCTCGAGGGTCAACTCTTTGTAGATTTGTTCAGTTGTGAATTATTGGTATTTAGAACTCGGTAAAAGTTGAATCAGTGTTTTTATAGAGCTTGCACTATAACATAATAATTTACCTTGCAGAATTGTTTAATTAATCATTTTCATGTCCGGTCAAAAGCTCATGGATGTGTGCATACAGATGTTTCTGGACAGCTGCCACGCTGGATTGCTTTGCAAGGTCAAACGTGACCCTGCTTCTGTGCCTTTCGAAAGCAGAATCCTCTCCGCTTCTATAGAAGCTCACTAGAACTTTAACAACACCGGGTGCCGCCATGTTGTTTTTTGGCTTTTGACCGATTTGACAGTTCCAACCTCGTCGACCCCAGTTCGCACGCGACTCTGACCAAATGAACGCGGGCTCTTGGTACGCTATTGGTCTCCAAGTTTCCCCAAAATACTGATGCGCATGGGTAGAAAAAAGAGACTACTGCCCCTTTAAAACGCCCCTTTGAGCATAGGCTCAAAGTTAAAGCAGCATGGCGATTGAGTGATTTTCTTAGCGATTTCAGCAGAGCAGATAAGTATTTACAATGCTAAAAGACCATGATTTTTTTTACGAAAAACCTTCTAAACACTAAACAGTATTTTCTCCGAAAACAGTAAACATTAAAATATTGGCCAATTTAACAGCAAACACTAAAAATTGTGGGCAAATAACACTAAACACTACACCCCATTCAGACCCTCATCCATCCATCCATCCATGAATGAGGGCTCCAGGCTCCACTATGCTTTTTTGCTCCGAACGCTGTTAAGAAGGTTTGTCTCCACGATCCACTCTACTCGTGTTTTACAGTTATCCTGAGTTATTTATCAATGACGAATACGTTAAATAATTAACTTGATTCCAATACAGTCGATGACGTTTGTTCCATACCACCGCGTGACAGACCAGATCAAAAAGTCGCTTGCCCGTTTTATAGTTCTTTAGTCCAGGTTATGGATACTTTAGATTCAGGGGAAGGCAGAGAAGTTCAAGGATCCAACGAGCCTACAAGAGAACAGTGTTTGGTTGTTGCAAACTGGCAGCAGCTACAAAGAGACTGTCATGGAGTTTTATGCTAAAAGGCGTTGGCAATGAAAGATGAAAGGATAAAAATTGTTTGACCATAAACCACGGCCTACACGACGCCGCCAAAAACCTTGGCATACAGAAATTTACCGTAAAAATCAGCGTACACCGATCGATACAAGAAGCTGCAAGAAGGAGCCGTAGTTTCCAAATGGCAGTGCTCGCATGTATAAACACGGAAGATGAATGGGTGATTTCCCCTCGATTTTCTCAAAGACAGGAAAGAACACGGATTGAGTGGTGAGTACTTTTTAATAAATGTTATTCGATTTAAGAAAAAGCACCATCATGAGTCTCCGGGTGCCGCGGCAAAAATTTTAGGGCTGTCGGGTCCCCCCCCCACCCCTCCCAATTTGGGACCGTGGCCGTGGTGACCGCATAAACTATTCTCCCCACTCCCACTCCCCCACCCCTCTTCCCCACCCCCCATTCCCGACCTAATCCCTGACCCACTGCTTAGCTGGCGACTTTGTTACGTTGTTTTCTCGTTCCAGTCCACCAACGCGCTATGTTTTTGCAGTTTGCGCAGAAGAAGATGAAACACGCTAAACGATATTTTTGCCTATGATTACAATGTTATTTTCATGTGATCGAAAGTGAAGGTGGCATCAGTTGTAACATTTGTAGCAGTGTCTATGAAAGTGGAACTGCGTTTCATTGACAATTCCTCAAAGCATTCCTCCACCTTGCACAATGAGGGGAGAGAGAGATCTGAAGAGGCATACCTCGAAACCTTTTGGGACCGTGGTTTTGGCGCTCTCCCTTGTTGGTCTGCATGGATCCTTGTGGTATTTCCGACCACAACTTGAGGGGAAAATATCCCCATTGACTCAGAATAGTGTTGGAAACATCCGCGGCAGTAACCGAAAGCTTTTGGGGTTCAACATTAGCGATCAACGATTATCAACAACAACGCGTGAAGTCGGTCATGCTGCTAAGGTGAGATACATGTAAGGAGCTTAGCTTCTACTGCTCATTTCTTTTAGGAAAAAAGATCTTTTCTGGAAGCTTTTCCTAGTGCAGACGTTGAAAAGAAGTTGAAACAGCAAAACTCGATGTTTCATTAGAATTTTGGTTCAGATGGGTTGTTACGTTTCAACATATAAGCTTACAGTAACAACTTTTCAAACTGAGATTTGAGATTAGTAGCCTGCGAGAGCAGTTTCTGCTCGCAGGGTAGAGAGGTAGCTGTTTTCAAAGTTTGAAGGTTTAATAACTCGTAACTATGTTTTAAGTGTATGAACTTTGAGAGCTCTGGTGAGTCTTTTTAGCGGAATACGTGGTGTAGTTGTGGGGTATTCTGCAATCGCTCCGCAATGTTTTCTTCATCAAAGTTCTCGCCACTTGCTGTGTTTTCTTTCTCAGTTCTAAATTTAGACATCACGAACTCATCTTTTTATAGTAAATAAGGAAGGGATTATGGTGTCTACTTACGTTATTTCATTTTCGATTTGTAAAAATTAAACTTAAAACAACAGACATCAAAGAATTTATATGGGACAATTCCCCTAAGCCTCGAAGTGACGCCTATTGTTTAAGACTGAATTTTAATGTATCGAAAGTGGCCAATTATGCTGTGTAATTTTCAGAAACAGTGGATCGTGTAATCTGCAACATACAGTGTAAGTTATAGGTCAACAAAGTGAGAATTCATAAATAAATGAAGTAATTTTCAAAATATAGCACTGACAGTGCAAAATGCCAGGAGGGCTCCATCCTCCCCCCATGCCCCACTTTCTTTATTATTTGTGAGATATTATGATTACTGCTGGGTCAAGTAATGTTTAGAAACAGCAGATTGTAAATGAGTATTCACCCTGGCAATCAGTGGATCACTTGATCAATCAACCTTAAAAGCAAGCAGTACTAGTAGAGAGCCTTAGTTTGATTCTGTCAATTTCAAATAAAATTTGAGTGTCCAGTTTTTTATTTTAAAACACATGAGCTGCTTTTTTCTAAGATTGTCTCTTTCCCCCATTATAGATACGAAAAGAAGTTCTTGAGAGCAAGGATTTTGCTGACAATTTATATTTGAAGGAAGTCACCCTTCAGTTGTGGCATATAGAGGATATTACATGGTGGTGCAAAGATGTGAATTTTATTTTCGAGTGGTAAAATATTGTTTTTTACCACAAGAAAATAACATTCATATCTTCAAGCCACCGTGCAATTTTCCTTTTGTTATATAGAGAAGAGCATTTTTACACAAACAACAGTGTAAAAGCGGGAAATGACATCATCCATATCCTCACTAGTGAGGATGTGGAAAATACGCCACTCAAATGAACTTTACGAGTGGGGCTGTCCTGGCATAAACAGTCGTGTGGTGTTAAGTGGTGTTAACTTTTTGGCAACAAGCCCACAAAGCCATTCAAAGTAGAATCCTTCCAAGTGCAATAGGCAAATTTTGAGGGGCTCTTAACCAAGTTTGCACAGTCTCTATGGATGAAGAATTAATCGGAGTGTTTGGATCCTTGAAAATATCATAGATTTTGATTTGCAAAGACAGCGCAGGAAGGAATCTGAAGGAAAAGTGCAAACATTTCTTTATGCATAAGTTGATTGGGGGAGATTATTGGTCATAATTAATGAAGTCCACGAAAGGCGATTGTGTACGTTTGCATTTGGTATGGGTTTAAGTTATAAACTATCAAAAAATCATCCACATCTTACAGAGTTCAAGGATGTTATTTACAGCTTTCAGTTTGAGTTTTATGCGGTTTACTTTGAGCTGATATACACTGTATGTTACTCGGAATTATCAGCCAGTCAGGATTTTCCACGCATGTGCGTGTTTAATAAATTAAAAATTCCATGCATCATTGCCAGAAGAGTCCTGATTCATTCCCATTATTGAGCTCTCAAAAATCAACCACTCTTGAAGTGTTCCTGGTTTTTGTAGTTCATGTCGGTTTAGTTTCATAGTTCCCACAGTTGAATGTATTCGTGGTTATGACATTGATCTGACGATTTACTCGTTATTCTAAACTTCCCAAATGATGTTTGTTCTTTGATGATCACCAGAAAGATTCTTCAAATCCTTGCCATTTAGCTGCAAAAATGTTTTATTTTCTCTCGCTTAGCCTTTTAGAACGATCTTATTCGTGAGGTTTTCCTGACACGAAAAGCTATTTAAATTTGATTTTCACAATTCAATTAGTAGAGTGTTTACATAGGTGTAATGTTGGCATGATTTCTGACACGAAAGTAAAATTGTTTGTCAATCTCAAGTTTTTAAATAAACTCAAACAACTTATATACACGCAAAAACTAGCCTAACGCAAAAACTAGCCTAATGTCTGTTTCTCTTTAATTACGTACATAGTAAGTGTTCTTCTACATTCATTCTATTATTACGAAAAAAAAAGATTTCCCAGACTTATGATGGCATATTTCTTTTCAAATGGTGGACTACTTTTTCTAAACCGGTCAATCGTGGTCTCCCCAATATTCTTTAATTTTGAGCACCCTGTTACCTATTTAATGTGACGCTCTGTGTCATACAACCAAATCCTGCTCCTGGTGACCCACTGATATACACTGAACAACAAAGACAGCAGAGGCAAAATAGTAGTAACATCTAAAAAACAACTGTAAACTATCCGAATGGATCCGCTCGTTCTTTTTTACATTCTCTTTTTTCTTTTTTTTTTTTTGTTCAATCCAACAAACCTGAAAAAGCAAGTTATTGAGTCTAGTGATAAAGGTAAAATGATAAAGTTTGACAGGATAAAAGGTGTGTGTAAAACATTAATTTTTACACCATCTCAAACTCTCAAGGGTAACAGAAAATTGTTTGAGATAGTGAGAGTGGGCTTAAAGTTTGTAAATATTTTTGGCAAAACTGAAGCACACTACATATTACTTACCTAGCCCTCCGTGCACAATAGGGGTATACTGTATTTGTTTTGAGCAAATTTTATTGTTTGTCAATGAATATCTCATTTCCTGATTCCCTTTCCCCTTTTATTGTCACGTTTGTAGCCATAAAAATGCAATAATATAAATGTACTCATAGGCATGCAATGCGCGCAGAGCCGATGACGCTTTGTTTCACAATATGGTGAAATTTATCACAACAACCTATGCGTTTTTCCCACCCTAAACCCACAACCCGCCATCCCCAGCATCCCCCCCCCCCACCAAGAAAACTTGCGGTCATCCAACATAAAACCAGGTAACGAGTAGCGTAATTACGTGACAGTTAATTATAGTGTGGCATCAAAATTGTGCACGAACTAAATTAAACTCGTCGTTTCCCTTACCTTGAAAGTCAAAAACGAGTATTACTTAAACTCACTTTTGAAAAATATTGCATGCATAGGGAAAAAATCAGAGGGAAATTAATAATTTTACTTCAGAGATTATGCAGAGTCAACTTTCAATAGGGTTTTGTGACGTTCTGCATGATTTGCGTGACACGTGTCTCGTGTCACTTCGGTTTAAATTTCTCGGCTTCTGCTGTTTGTCAAAACAGTAATCTTTCATCAAAATGTACGTTTCCTGTATCCACAAAATTTTCATTCGAAATCGCTTAAAACTAGCGTTCATTAACACGATTGTGACCGTATTATTTTCCTGTAGACTGAAGCCATCAGAAATGCCTTCATGCTTTGTTTCTAAGTTTTGCTTTGTCGCGTGCCTAACGAATTCGTAATGTATTTTCCCACAGTGAAATCTATAAATTAACATAGAAACAAGCTCGCATCTCAGCTTGTAGCCAAATAAAGTCAATGAATACGTGATGTTAAGATTTGTTTGCTTTTTTGGCTTCAAACAGTATTAAAATGTTAAAAATTTAACTCGCTATTTCAAAACCTGCTTTCTTCCCTGACTGTCAGTAAGCATTTGACTCATATTTGAATTGACTCAGACAAGCTGGTTGGAAATCAAAATATTCTGCTGCAAAGACTAAGTCTGCGTTCATAGCAGTACCGGTCCATCTTGTATATAATTCTGATGTGCTTGTTTGGAAATTGTATCACGCTGCAGTACTGCAACACAGATAAAATCCTGCCAAACCTCAAATCACAAAACAGCAAATTGGAAGCAAAATTTAAATGTTTCCTAGTTGCTCGCAATCAAATGCAAACACTTTACAGCCTGGGGGAGGTTCTTCCACTTTTACGTCATAGGGGTATTTGCCGCTGTTTATGGCACAGGGCAAGGATTTTTAGAGTCCCAACAGCTCACCCCGACCCAAAAACTCGCACAGTCCCCTCCCCCCCCCCCCCCCCCCCGGGGCTGGGAAGCGATGCAAAGGAGCTACTCCCATCTGTAAGTTGAATGCTGCAAACTCAAGCAATTAGTGTTTCTGAGAGAGGAGACTGGGAATGAGCTTGAAGACAAACACTGTTCATTTTTTGGGCTACAGCATTAGCCTTTGACGTCACTAAACGTGATGTCATCGGCTAAAAGTCAATTAAACCTGATCTGTCATTTGCTCCAATTTTTAGGAATGCTCTGAATTGCGGCAATTGAACAGCTCAGAGGAGCGCTGCCAGTTTGTCAAGTCAACCGACAGCTGTCAGATGGATGATGGGTTTATTCAGTATATACAGATTCCATATTGTTCATTTCCACATGTAGTTTCATTGGCATTTGTCTTGCTGGTATGTTGATATATAATAATTATTATATTGAGTAAAGTAAATCAGTTAGAGAGGCAGGGCTGACAGCAGAATTCCACTTTGAAAAGAAATGGAAGGCTTATGTGTGAATTTACATGTACAGGGAATTTTTAAAGTGTTCACCTGTAACCAATAATTGGTTGTTTATTGTTTACATTGTTTACATTATTTTATCTCTGTTTTAGAATCATATTCAACTTTGTCTTATACTTTTTTTTACTAAACATTAAGGCTCTGTGGTTGGTGTTCCTGTTCATTACTCTGGGAGTCACTGCAGATGACTAGTAAGTTTTAAAGCTAAGGGCCTGTTTGCATTACCCAGGTCTCCCCTAGCAGCCAAGACAAATTTGTTCCAGGCTTTTAATACTGTATTAGCATTACTGAAATTTAGGTGGGTTTGATATTTCCTACTGGGGACAACTTAATTGTCATGCACTTTGCAACAAAAAAGTAATTATGTTAGTGCACAAACCAGTGTTTGCCTGTATTCAGTAGTTGAGGGTACATGTATGTGGCTGTTGATCATAAGTTTATTGTTTATTAATTTACAAATCAGCAAACAAACAGACTTTTGATCAAGATTCAGAGGCGTGCAGCACTGAGACAAAATAGAAAACATCAGTTATCAGGCCTTTTGCAACAAACATTAAAATCAAATTAAGTTTTGTGAAAATATATATGCTGTCATTCTGTTGGCAACAAAACACTTCTCTGTAGGAGAATAGATTTAGTTCTGAGGTAAAGTATTAAAACATCAAGACTTATACTCACACTCCAAGTTCAGTGTTTGACTTTGGTAACCAGCAAAAAGTTGTTCCTTTAGTAGCCAAGTCCCTAGCTACCTGCTGTGGTGACCTGAGCATTGTGTGTGTACTCAGCTGTGTGTACAAGTGCACACAGTTTCTAGTCTATAATAATATTATAATAAACGTATGTAGCATAAAAACAAATTGTCATTAATTAATTATGTGTTGTAGTGCTGCACAGTGTGATTTAGGTTGCTTTATTCTTGCTTCCTCTAGCTTCTGTCCTTCTCTAACAGTAATCTCCAAGACACTGAGAATCAGTCAGAATGTTGCTGTATCCTTTAATGTCTGAGTAACTGATAAATTCTTTCTGTAATGTATAGATACCCAATTATATACCATTAACAGACATAAGTATAATGTCTTTAGCTGTCTTCAAGTGCCACACTCAGCACAAAGTTGCAGCTTTAATTTGCATATTTATTCACCCATTTACTCACATTTACAACTCAAATTCTAGTCCAAACATCTATTACTTCATCTGCAACACAGAAACTAAACTTCTCTTCCATTTCCCAGGTTGTTTGGCAAATTGATTTTGGGCATGAATGAGAAAAACATCATATGTACCCAGTCATCTTTCCGGGTTTTAGCACTCAGTCCCGCTGGTTTTGTTTCTCAAATTATTTGATTTTTGTTATTTTGTATCATGCCATTTAATTTTGATAGTTGTTCCTTGGATTAGAAAAGATTTCACCTAAACTTTCAGGAAAGAGGAAATTTCTCAACTAGAAGTGTCAACAGTGCCAAGGCCAAGTTTTGCATCAATTCCACAAGGAAATGTTTTCCCCTTTTTCTTTGTGTAACTCTGGTCTATTTTAAGTGAGCACTTCAATTTAGGCACTATTTATGAGAACTGTGCCAAGTGGTTATCAAAAACATCTGCTATCACTCAAAGTGATGATGTCGCAAACTGAACAAGGACTATGGTCCTTCACGGACAGTTTGGGCGGCATGGGAGTCAATGGTTTAAATAACTATTCACTATCATTCTTTTGCAGTTTGTAATAATTATTGCATTGAATTGATATGCAATCAACAGAAAATGATCACCACACATAACTAAATAAACACCTTAACCCTCACCCCCCCCCCCCCTTTAAGTGGGGTTGGGTGTCCAGTTCAAGATGAGAGCTGAAACATCAATGTCAGCCCAAGGTGGTAGACCACCTCATTTACTTGCAACCTGACCAAGAAAATCCACCCCCCCCCCCCCCGCCAGCTACGATCTCAGATGGAATAAAATGGAATAGAAACCCCCCTGCCCCCCAAAATCAATGATGAAGGGAAAACACACTTGATTTAGGAGGGAGGGGTGGTCTAAGTGTTCCATTTTTAAAAGTGTCCAAGATTGCAATCTCGGATGGAATAAAATGGATTAGAAACCCCCCTACCCTCCAAAATCAATGATGAAGTTGTGTGAAGGGAAAACATGCCATTTTTCCATCCCTTATTTGGGAGGGAGGGGTGGTCTAATAAAGTGTTCCATTTAAAGTGTGCGAGATTGCAATCTCGGATGGAATAAAATGGAACAGAAACCCCACTACCCCCCAAAATCAATGATGAATTCACGTGAAGGGAAAAATGTGCCAATTTTCCATCCCAGATTTGGGGGAGGGGTGGTCTTAGTGTTTCATTTAAAATGTCCAAGAATTGTAGGTCTGCACCATTCCCCCGGCAGTACCTGTCACCCTGAAGCAAAAGTTCAGTGGAAAGGAAACTAAAAGTAAATAAATACATAAGCAAACAAATAAATAGGCTGCATGACAATATAAGGAATTGAGCAAATTTAAAAAGTACAGGATGAGGGTAGGGGAATGCTGAACGCTTTTCAACACACAAATTATGCTGTGCACAATATTGACTAAATAGGACACTATGGCCACTTTGGAAGTGGGTATTACCCCTAAATCTACCAGAAAAAATAGTGAGCCCAAGCATTAGTAACCATGGACAGCTGTTTCAGCCTTGTTAGGCCTCATCAGAGTGGCATAGCTAATACTTATTTTTTTCTGGTAGATTTAGTGGTAATGCTCGCTACCAACATGACAATAGTGCCCTATTTAGTGGCTAAAGTTTACTTGAGCACATTTTGTGCAATATCCTGACTTTGTTACCTTTAGGCACATCCCACAAGCCTTACATTTTCATTTCTACACACAATAGACATGCTGGAAATGAGTCCATGCTGTAGAGATGGCATAATATACAGCAGATGACCAATGACACTTAAAAACCAGTTGCCCTTCGATCCCAAAAGATTGTCGAGCCACATGCACTGAGCCCCAAGGCAAATGACGAAACAACCACAATGAAGGAACACAACTAATTGCCAACCCACTAAAACAAACAACAACAGGGCCATTCATGGACATTACATCCAGACAATATTTTTCAACTTAGGTCTTCTGCTGTGCACATGTATAGTCTTGATATTTGTTGTTAAACATAATGTAGTACAGAGACTTCCCTCTCATTTGGTAAACAAATTGGTAAGATTCTTAGCTTCATGTACCTGTGATTGTGGCTAAAATGTATGTTACAGACATTACAATTAAAAAAACCACCAATGTGAATTCTTTCAAAGCTAAATTCCTGTGATTTGGTGAGGCGCTTTAGGCAATAGGTGTCTTTTTTTATGATTGGCAAGAAGTTAACATTTTTTAATAACATGCCTAGTAAATTTACAACATTTAGAACTTTGTACTTTACTTTCAGGACTATCTTTTTGTTATAGTTAGCTTACCAGCTGATTGCACGTTGTGAAAGAGTCCAGATCAGAGAATATATATCCAGACTGATTATGTGAAAATGTGCCTGTAGATGGTGCAGTTGTCACTTACACAGTTGAATATTTTCACCTTCCTTTATATTGGACTTCATAGGAAAGCCCTTGGCCAGCAGCGTTGGTCTGGCTACTTCATGCTGCCTATTACTTCAAAGCTTTCAGATAACACAGCTTTTGGAGAATCTCAGATGTAGTGTTTTTAACTGTAATCACGTTTTTAAAGTTAATAATATATAATTTTATTTTGTGATTAAATTCCTTGACTGTAGTGTATAGGGAGTAACTTTTTTGGCATATGGCAATGGAGCTCCTGACATTTTTAGTGCTCTGGCAGCTCTCTCTAACAGTAGAAATCAGAATGGAGTACAGCTTGGAATTCAAGCCCTCTTTGGTAACACATTTGACTTGTTCTGCTTGACACAGTTTTCTTTTAACTTTCAGCTTAATATTGAAAAGAAGGACATTGCTTACTGGAATGGACAATGTAGACTTTTGAAGAAATAACCACGAAAATGGAGATTTATGTTTCATACATACATTGAATCTTGCTCTAGTAGTAAAGGGGGCACTCTTGTCCTAAACAAGTGTCCACACCTAAAAGAGGTTTCTTCATATGGGAGTTAAAAAGTGTATAGTTGTTGTATGTGACTGCCATACCCCTGTTGCTGTTGCCTACTTACAAGTGGAAGGTTAAAAATGTGTTGGTGTGTTGGTGTGGTTACAAACTAGATTCATTCCTAAATTCATGTACTGCATCTCATGTATGCACTTTATTGAGTTGGTACTCTAATGTGTACACCATGCTTATTTAAAGCTGTTTACAAGGGACGCATCATCTAACAAACCCGTATGGCTTCTAGGAGGATTCCTGCAATGCTTCTATTTCTTTAAATGAATTTTTAAAAAAAGTTTTTTTTTGCCTAAAGATGGGGGGTTGCTGAGGAGGGCTGGTGAAGGTGGTACAGCATTGGAAATTTGATTTTTATAATATTCTCCCAATCAATAAAACTTAGAATGGTTAGTTCATGTTTACTTATTTTCTGCCTTTCAGGTGCTGGTATTTTTGTCACAACAGTTGTTGTTGGTGTTGTATCATTTGTCTCAACTGTCACAGTGACAAGTCGTCCATTCACCAGAGATGTATTATTCTACCTGGGAGCGGTTGCATGGACATTTCTCACCTTGTACAAAGAGAACATAACTCTATATGAATCAATAGGTAATTACTCTACCTAAATAAGATCAAAACCTTACAAATTGAAATGAAATAAATAAAAAGATAAAAGGTTGTGGAAAATTGGTACACTAGGCACAATGCAAAATGTTCCAAAATAAGTCCTTTTGGTGCACAGTCTAGGAAAGAAATATTATTTTGTGTAAGCAAAGTACTAGAGCCAGTTGGACAGAATTTTGGATTTTGGGGCTGAATTCATTATGCACTCATCCAATTTTCCACCAAGCCTTTCAATTTGTATTTTTTGACAGTTGATTTCCATCCCCTCTGCTCTCCCCAATATGAGCTCCCCCTGTTTCAAGCTTTCTACTATCAGCACCTTGGAGACACACAGGCATCATCATGACATGACATTCCTTAGACAAGAAACTTAGCTCCACCTTACTTTGTATACTGGACTAGTATCCAATTCAAGGGGGGGAGGGGCCGGTGGGGTATTTATACTCCTGTCACCATATCGAAGTTAAATATGGGCTACTTGCAGCCCATGTGTGACTAAACCTTTCTTTTTTTTTTCTCTCTTATACCTAGGTTTTATAGCATTTTACATTGCGTACATTCTTGTGGTAATTGTTGGCCACTGCATCTACCAACGATGGAAAAGAAAAATAGCAGAAACCCGTGAGTTTAAGTTGTTCATGTAACAAAATACAGTAAGATCACAATAGTGGGTAATTTTAGGTACAGCTTGCTGCTCTCTTAATACCACTCGAGTACTGCTAATCCTAATATCCCCTCAATTGACCTGCTTCCAACATATCATGCTGTCAAAACTCTGCACTGAAACCACAGAGGTCATGGAATTGATTCCTAGTCTAGGCTTGTTGTTTTATGGATGGTTAATTTAAAAAAAGCAATTGCTTCCATAATAAATCCTTATAATTACAATCACATGCTTCAATAATTATAAATGATCGTCCCCCTTGCTTCATGTTTAAACTGCAGCTCATGCCAGCTTTTATGTATTCATGGTTGATGTTATCCATTCCACATGTGGGATATTAGAACCCACAATTACTGACCCGCTCCCAACATGCCAGGCCTTCATAGGGTTCTGAGCTTGCCGGTAGAGCAATCTGCACCAGATATACATGCGTCATGGGTTTTATTCCCATTGAAGCCTTGCAATCTTTTTTCCAGGCTTACAAAGGCAACTCAGCTGACATTGCTTACACACTGCAAAGATCATTCCTGGCCACTCACATTCCATGTTAAAACTGTATTTCATCCAATTATGTCATTCATGTATTCATTACTTCAGATCATGGGATTTTGTTAGACAATCGTGGGCAAATTTTGGTCAGTCAATATGTCTTAAAACTGATCAATGATTGACAGCTCTGGTCCAGTTCCTATGCTATTTCCATCAGCAGTTGTCAAACTCTATATTGAGTAAACTTAGTTGATACTTTATCTACATTGTTTCCCAGACGCAATTAACGGCACTTGCAGTTGGAAGGTGCATTTTTTGCAGGCCATTGGCGTGCTTCCTGAAAGCACAACAATAAATCTAATCCAAGGTTAGCATATAACCTTGAATTGTCAAAAATTCTATCTTTCATTTTCTGGGCTAATGTTAATCTGCAGAACACTTGCATTTGCACTTGTCACTGAACAGTTCTGATCTGTTGAGCTACATATATTAATCCATGACTAATCAGCATGATCAGCTTTGTCAAACAACACCACAATAATATTAAAGCATTGTTGTTGGTATCACATTTTCCAATTAACACAAAAGTTATGTGTAATTAAATGTTTTACAAGTCTCTGTGTTATAATAATACCATTAATTACTAACACTAAGATTATTTATTAAAAATAATACCATATTATTGTGTTGCTGTATATCACTGTATGTTGTCTTTTCATATTTTAACAGAAAGATTTTTGGAATCAAGAGACAGTACTGAGGCCAGAAGGCTGATAAATACAGCTACACATGCCACTGACCCAATTCCTTCTGTCACCATCAGTGAAGGATCATCTGACTTTAGCGGCAACAGTATAGATATAAATGAACCTCGCACACTCTCAGGTATATGAAATTACTGCTCAATTTTGGTTATAACTCATCGAAAGGTTGTGTTTGATAAAACGTAACATTATTAATATTATTATTTTTGCAGATGCTCTGTTTGAAACTGAAAATACTTTATTTGCTTCTGCCATTCATATCCTTCCAAAGCCAGCAAGCAGGCACAATTCGACATCTTCAGGTTAGATGTCAGCAAGGTTGTTTGCCTTCTTTATAAAAGGGCCAATTTAGATAGTATGACATATGCTATTACGACTCATAAATTCAACTTTTGTAATTTGTGCTTCTCAGATCCTGCTAATATTGTATTCATTAACTATTCACCTCTTGCCTTTTGACAAGGACTGATTTACAATTTTTAGGGTTTTAAAACATGTTTCAAAATCGCTCAACATTTGCGTCACACACGACAATCATAAGTAAGTTAGGCTTGGTTTACAAAAAGCAGTTTGTGTCGTATAGGCCTTTCATGTAAACATGACGTATTTAACAAAGTTTTGCTATCTAAACTAGCCACTAGTTTCCTTCTACCAGTCACTGTGATGGTTGTCAGTTGGTCATTCTGTCAGGTCATCAATCTGTCCACCTATAGCTGTCTGTGTATCACTTCCATCTATCTCGTGGTGAGAATATCCATCCATCTGGATGTCAGCTTATTGTCATTATTCATCTATCCTTTTGTCATCTGAAACATTCATCCATCTGTGAAACCATTCATCTGTTATATTCTGCCACAACATCCACCCATCTATCTGACAGATCATTCGTCCATCTGTGAGGCCATTTGTTTATCTATCTGTTAGAACATTTATCCCTCTATCCGTTAGACCATTCGTCCTTTCATCCCTCCATCAGACCATTCATCCAACTGTCTGTCAGACCAGTTATCCATCTATCAGAGCATTCATCTGTCTTTCAGACTATAAATTTGTCGATCTGTCAGTCCATTCATCCCTCTGTCTATCAGAACATTCAACCATCTGTCTGTCAGACCACTGACATCCTTCTCTTTGTAAGATCATTCTTCCATCTAGCTGTCATACTCTCCATCCGTCTATCAGACCATTCATTTATTTGGCTGTCATACATTAATTTGATCCACCAGCAAGCAAATTCTTTCTGTTTCTCAAAGACGACTTTATTTACACTAGTTACCTCACATCTTGAGTGTACCAACATTTAGGACTAAAATGGAGTCGCATGATGGATCTGAAGATTGTTTTTCTTGGTTGCTCAACAATCCTGTCATCCTGAACAATCCCATTTTTGCAAGGCCATCTCGACACATCCAAACATCCAGCTTTTCCATGCTCAAGATGACAAATTTGTAATATGAAACACAAACAAAATAACATTACCGACCACTTTTTTCTTCTTTCGCCTTCTGTACATTTAATCCTTAAGTCGGACATCATACTATGTTTAAAGTTGCTTGTTGAATGAGATAAATGCACGGCTAGACGTCCTTTGTGCTTGGCATTTCAGTAAATTAAAAATGTTCTTTTTTTTAGCTGAAAGAATTCCTCTCTTGGGTGGAAGACCTAAAATCAGCGCGTGGAGGAAATTTCTTCGGGGTCTGCAACCGATTGATGAGGAAGAATGGAGCCGGAGCAATTACTTCTGGAAATTTTTTCTTGTTTTGAAGGTAAGGAAACATTTCAGTTGTTCCTCTCCTTTTGTGTTTGTTCTTAAATGACACATAGTAGTGACATGGTGTTGTAATGCTAGCACATCAGAGCTGTGATGACAGATGTTCAGGCCGATTAAGGTTGGTGGCTCAGTGCTTCTGCATTGTTTTCATTAGAAAAGATAATATTATTTACTTTTACAGGCGTTTCGATCGAAAATTTTCGATCTTCATCAGTGATGGAATAAAACTGTAACAACAACATATACGGTCCTTAATTATGCAAATATCCAAAAGTCTGATAAAGGGAATGCAGTACGCTGCAAGTTAGCAAAGAGAGGTGTAAATTCTAGGGGTGTTTAAACCTTTGTGTTTAACGTTTTTTAGCCAGTGTCAAACCATTTTTATAACATATTTTACTCCAGGTGTCTTGCTGCCCAGGTGCCGGAATAAATTCATTTGATACATTTCAAAAGTTGCCCTGCAGTGGGCTGGCATCCCATCCAGGGAAAGCCATAATACTCCCAAGTTGATACTTCATGCTACAGAGATCATTACGTTAATTTAAGCGTCAACTGTTTTGGCCGCTTGCACGTACGTAACAGTATTATTTTATTCTCTTGATTGGTTGAAAAATCAGCATCTTTAAATTGTTCTGATTGGTGGGTCCACATTGCATTAGTCTCTTTACAGCTTGAAGGTCATGTAACATCTCATTAGACGTTCAGTATTACCCAGAGAGCATGGTGGCATTAGGCTCTTACATTTAAGTGTAAGATTTTGTGGTGGTTAGAATGTTTAAAAGAGTACTGGAAAAGGGTGGTTTTGACTATTGGAAAAAATTTCTAAAGATTTGCTGGTTGGCAAGGTATGTGGCTGGAGCACATCACAATGTTCATTTTATAAATAAATTACAATTATTGTGTATAAGTATTATGTCCAATTGAAGACAACACCAAATTACCAAGTTTTTCTTTGCCTTTAGGTTCCTGCGGTATTTTTTCTTAATCTCACCATACCAGTTGTGGATTATGGCGAAGAGGACCATAACTGGAACAAGTGGTTGAATGTTCTACATTGCATCACAATGCCAGTTTTTGGTGTCATGGCAACCAAAGGTTTGTCTTTTTTTTTTGTTTCAACTACCACAGAATTTCCAAAAGTAACGCCCCCGTTACTTTCAGAGTTAGCAGGCTAGACTTGCCTGGCTGGCGATTACTTTCAACAGCTTAAAACTCCAGAAACTGAAGAAAAGGTACACTGCGTACCAGGGCGGAAAAAGGTTTTCCAACCTTTTCCCGCCCTGCTGCGTGCATTAGGACCACGAAATATTCTACTTTAATCCTCAAAACAAAACGTGGGATTTAGCCGTGACGAGCCAACGTGAAATGGAGTTGACCTGTAGTGACAGACGAAATTGTGAAATGCAGCCATGCGGGCTAGGACCAGCCAGCCATGTCCACCTAACAGTGGTGTACACTTTGAGAGGGTTGACTGATTGACGTTTCTGAGCCACGGACAGCGACTGGAAGAGGAGTGTTCTTCGTCATGCCTTTGGTGGCGAGAAAGAACAAGCCAACAAAGGGAACATTCAACTTCCGGTTGACTCCCGTGGCTCAAAAACGGCTTTGCTTAACTTCAAATTCATGACTAACTAACTAGACAAGGACACTTGTAGATAAGAGAAACCGTGGAAATAAGAGGGTTGTTTCATTTGTTTAACACTGATTTTCTTCATTTAGCTGGCAATATTTTGATTGGTGGACGTTTTCCTGCCTGGGCGCTGGCGCTTTGTGTAGGAGTTCTACTAGCTGTTATTGTTTCCATGACAACTAGAAGTGACAGACGCCCATGTGCTCACTTTGTAAGTATATTATATATTCTATCCCAAAAACACTCAAGACTTTTGGCGTTTTATATTTGACTGCTGGCAGAATGTGCCAGGGCTTAAGCTTATTCATTCTTGCTTGTAAATGTTGCGAATCACTGGCCTCTGGACTGAGACACATTTAGTTTGAGGGTAGTTTTTTATTGACAAGAAAGAGTCGCCAAATGGTCCTGTCATGACAAGTCGCTGGAGTTGTTTCATTACAGACACCTTAATTCAAACTAGCTCCACAAGTAATACAGGTGGTCCATAAACTAAAGAAAGGCTATAAGGACTGTTGTTTTTCTGTCATTTCACACCTAGTGTAAAGGGATATTGGATTTGCTGCCTTGTTACACTTAATTTTCGCGACACTTTAATTTTGCAGTTTGAGGATGGTCATATTTCGCCACATTTTATTTTTGCGATTTTGTTTAATTTGTAGAAACTGAGTCACTTTATTTTGGCGATTTCCTCAATAGATCAATGATTAAATACTTTCATTATTTGACTTAACAACGAAAATAAATCAGACTACTTATAATTTTTTGTATTCGATTTGTATTTCTCTTATGCTCGTAATCATGACCATGTATGGTCACTTAATTTTCGCGCATGCAAATTTTCGCGACACTGAATTTTTGCGACATCAAATTTTCGAAATTTAAGTGTCGCAAAAATTAAGTGTCATTAGGTATTTAATTGTTACAATTTCGGTGTCTCCTCTAGCTGTTTGCTTACCTGGCATTCATAGTTTCAGTGATCTGGATCTACACTACAGCAAACGAGATTGTTAACTTGCTTCAGGTACAGTAATGTCATATGTCATTGTTATGCACAGTTCTTTAAAAGCTTTCAATCTAAACCAGTCGCACAGACGCTGTGGGATCTGTTATAGGATAAAATAGTAAGAAAATAGCCTACAATCATGCAGCGTGGTCGAGTGGTTTGGGTGCCTGCTTTGGACCGCTAGCTGGAGTTGATTCTTAACAGCCCCTGGTTCAACTCCTCGGACACAATTGTTAGTTGATCATGATTATGATAATGATTATAGACAAGCGAAAACAAACGATAAAGACCGACGTTTCGGAGTCGTCATGACGCTATTGTTAAGGTGACATACAAAATGTAAGGTAACTAGCAAAATTTTAAGGGGGACTTACATTGGTTTTCAGACGTTTGGAATAGTATTTGGTTTGAGTGATGCTATACTGGGTTTGACTTTTCTTGCCTGGGGAAACAGCATTGGCGGTAAGTCTTGCCTTTTTTCATTTTTTAAAACTCTGTTCAGTAGAACTCAGTCTACACCGCATAGCCCTTCAACTCCTGAGATGCCAGTGTGCGCTTCTGATAAATTTCCACTCGGGAAAAATCAAGGGAGGAACCATACTTCATGAAAGTTCTACTGAGTAGCTTCACAATAACATCATTACACTTGAGAATTTCATACACCGGCTCAAAAGTTAGATCAATAGCTTTCAGTGAATGGTCGCAATTTAGGATTTCCTCCCGTGCAGAAAAGTTAGAACCACCTTGTTCAGCGTAATATAAGGCGTTGCAGAAATTTTTACTGAATAGCTTTTCTTTGAATGGGCACACTTGTGAGTCAAAATCTACAACAACCTTGTTCAACGTTATGAACAGTACCACAAGAAAGTAAAGCTCAGTTTTTAATAGTCAGTATTTGGGATTTCACCCACAGATTCGAACCTAGTACGTCCCACTTTGTACATATAATAAAACGCACCACACGAAAGAAGTACTCAGCAAATTTTATTTGAGCTTTGACACTTTAAGGGACACTGTCACCAATTTTTAGGATTACTTTGAAAAGCTATTAAAAATACATTTTCCATTCAGAGGTTAAAATTACTCTACCAGTTCTCTGAGACTATATAACTAAGTGTGTTTGGCTGCAGGTCGCTAGGATGTGAATGGATTGCAATTTGAAATCATTAGGCCAATGTTTTCACGTTTTTCCTTGTTTCTTGGCAAAATCGCCCGAAAATGACTATGTGGATTGTTCGCTCTTTGAGATAATCATTCGATTTCCTTCTCTTGACGTTCTACTGAGGAGTATTCTGTGTATGAGAAAAGGTATTTAATTTAAAATTTCAGCACATTTTTAGCCCCCAAAGGGGAATTTACCCGCAGACTTAAAGCTAGAACAACCTACACACTTAGCGTAAGAAACAGTATATCAGTAATCCTGGTCTCCAGCTTTTATTGACATCCGCAGTTCCATCCACAAACTGAAAGTGTAGCCACAACACATGACTTATTTTGAGGCTTGTCTATTTTCAGATTTTGTGTCTAACTCAGCTATGGCAAGGCAAGGATTTTCTCGCATGGCCGTGTCAGCTTGTTTTGGTGGTCCTTTACTTAGTATCCTTATATAGTACACTGCCTGGATTGAATTGGACGAAAATGCGCTAGGCAGTACTGTGCAATTCTAAACCAAAGCCCAAAAAGGTGCTAACACTATGCTCGCTCAGCAGCCTTCGTTTGAATATTCACACTGGAGTTTTCGTCAGGACCAAATTGTACAAGGTAATAAAACAGCACCACAAGAAAGGATTGCTTTATAGCTTTCATCTGAATGGGACCCGACACTTCATCCACGTACTCAAAATTGAGAACGGACCTGTACAACATCGTGAACAGTGTCACACAAAAGTAGTGATCAATTTTAGTGTTAACATTGTGTTCACAGTCACAAAAGTTAATCACTCGTGATTTGGCTTAGCGCCTGAAAGAAACAGCTTTCTTAACTTTCTAGTTTAATTTTTGAGAAACAGCTTTCTTAACTACCTGCAGATATGTTATTAGGTATCGGTATATCATGCACGGTTCTCACAATATCACGTGACCATGCAATACCTGTAAGTATAAACTGTTGTTTATTCAATAATTGTATCGTGTTGCCTTCAGGTCTGAATTAATTAAATCTCCGTGTATTGAAGACTGAGCTCACAACTTGCTAGGCAGCGAACGTGTTTCTTTCATAAAAAGAGATTCAATCTCCTCAAGCAGGGTTTGCACAGTCTTGAAAAGTCCTTGAAGTTTAGAAGAAGTCCTTGAAAGGTCCTTGAACAGAAGAAATCTTTGAAAAGTCCTTGAACTCCTCGTAAAGTCCTTGAAAAGTCCTTGAATTTTCCCCGAACTAGAATATGATAGGGAGGAATCAAACTGTAGCAATCCAGCATGAATTTGAATATTCCCGTGTTTCTAATGTTGGCCGTCCTGCAAATGGCACAAGAATTACGTGCTTTGCGTGTCCTGCTGCAAGCAAATTAAACTTACATTTATTGTAAGAGAGCCTTGAAAAACAAATTTGGTCCTTGAAAAGTCCTTTGAAAAAAGATTTCACTTTCTTGTGCGAACCCTGTCAGACGGAGCGCTCAGTGAAGTCGATTATCATGGGATTTACTCTCGCTCTGCAACACTTAATAATTATTCACTGAAGTGGAGGCGAACGGTGGTGAATATTTGCCGAGCCGCATCTACTAGTCTTCACCGACACCGAGGCAAATAGTGTATACCAAACCAGTGGATAGCCAGCACCAAATTCTTCCTTTTTTTTCCTGAGAAACGAGGGGAAACTCGCGCGCGAAATCCAGACAAATGCTGGGAGGTGAATAGCAGATACTATCCCCGACTCGAGTTTGAGTAGCCAATCAGAGCGCGCAAAAAACACTATCCACTGGTGTTTTGGTATGTACTTAAATATAATGTAGTACAGTAAATGTGGAGCAAATGTTTAATTGGACCTTTGGATGTAATGCAATCCAATTTCATTTCTTATGCCACATTTTCATTGTACATTCTTTGAGAGTCTTTAATTTGATTTGGGTTTAATGGCCTTCGCTTTTTTATTACTCTATCCAGTTACGTCACAGGTACCATCAGTACGAAATTTCAGCGGGATTCCTCGCCGCCAGTCTCGGCTCGTCCGCTATCATCATTCCTTTAATGGGATTCAAAGTACCCCGGATGTATGGCGTGTACCTCATCCTTCTATATGTATCTTACTTAGCCACGTCTATTGTGGCTGAAATAAAACATGTCTAACTCTAGTAGAGTAAAGTAGGGTAGGTTATGTGGGGAGGAAACTGGAGGAGATTATAATAAGGAGGTCGGGTTGTGAGGGAAGGGTAAGTTAGTTTGTTGTAAAATTATTAAGAACCTAGGACTACTGCGAACGTTACTATGCACGTGCATTAAACGTTCTGGTTCCTTTTTTCGCTGTTTCCTGGAAAACAGCAACGTGAAATGACCAGTTTTAAGGTTCTATGGAGAACACGAACATTCGATGCTAAATGTTCTTTCTTTATTTAAACTTTGAAACTTCATCAATAGATTCGAAGTCACATGTAGATAAAGTGATGAGTGTTTGTGAGTGAGAAACGTAAGGACACAGCCACACGAGAATGAATTTTGTCAGAGGAACTTTTCCTCTTCCGGTTGTCCTAAAATACTCGTGCGCTCTCGGTGACTGTTGAGTGCTCATCTTAAATTTAAACACTCTTCACTTAGGTGTCTTGCAGTGTTCTATGGTGCAGTGAAATCATGAACCCACCTCTCAGACGACTCTCGTCCATGTTTTGGGGAGCTGACGACAGTCGTTGATCGATGAAAGAAAACTGTCATCGTTTGACTCTCAGAGACTATAGTTTGGCCAAGACTAAGAATTTTCCCAAACCCAAAACTCACTTGAGTGTCTCAGGCATGTATTTGCAGAGTATTTTTATTTTCATTGTTTTAGGTTATTAAGTTAAAGAAAAGAAAGATAACGTATGTACAGCCAATTAAAGGGGTTGCATTATAATTCAATTTTAGCATTTAAAAATGTGTAATTATATTTCAATTTTATCGAAATTTATTCTTATTGACATAAGAATTTTGATGAATTTATGTGATGACTTTTTTAAAAAGTCGGATTACCTAATTTAATTTAATTTAATTATTTAAAAACGAGTGTAGCTGTTTACTCGGTAAGATCCATGATCGCCGAATACATATTGACTGTCATTCCACCAGGTGGATATATCGTTTGTTTCGAAATTTCCTGTAAATGTCTCATCATCATCGTCATCTAACTTGTCTGATCAACTGGCCTACCTATTAGGTACATCAAATGAGTAAAGAAGTTAGTTTCTAAAGAACCTGTAGTGCTGCGTCGGTGGGGAAGTGAGACACAAAAATTTGAATTGACCTGGTAAATTGGGCACAAAAATTGGCCAAAAGCTGACGTTTGTAGCGTTAGCCCTTCGTCAAAGCGAATCAAGGAGTTGTTGGTTGTAAGTAGCTTGTATGTGGAACGGTGGAGCGACGCTATTGGTGGAAACATGGGAACACATTACACGGCTTTCATTCAACTAATTTATTTGTGTTTTCAATTATTCAATCCTTGTTTTTTACGTTGCCATGTTTTTTTACCAATAGCAAAGCTCCACCTTTTACAGATAAATCACTTACAACCCACAATTTCTTAATTCGCTCTGACGAAGGGCTTGTGCTTGAAACGTCAGCTTTTGAAGTACTTTACCACGGCCAATTTACCTTTTCAACTCAGTTTTTGCGCCTAACAGGTACGCCCGCGGGGAAGGCTTCTTGTAATTTGTTCTAGAGGCGGTATTTCCTTTTGTGGATAGCTTAGATAAAGCGGCTTTTCAATGATTGTCTTAAAACGAATCTGAGCAGTCCCGCCCAGCCAATCACAACTGACCCAATGAGCCAAGCAAAACTCAAACCCAACCATGCTTATCGCCTCTTTCTCGCGGAAACAAATTAATCTCTGGCACCCAGGGTAATGAAAAGTTTATTTCCTGCAAATTGTAATCCTTTTAGGCAGAAGCACTTGACTGTGGTCTTGCATAAAATTCAGCCTTTTCCTCGTTTTTGTAAGTCTGTGTGTGTGTGCCGTATACTCGGCACTCCCGCGGAGTGCGCAGCCATATCTTAAATGATATAATGACGTCACGGCACCGATCTTGAACATAGTATCGATAACGAATATCGGTAAATATTGTCCTCGTGTCAGATCGATGTGAAAAATTGTATCGACCCACCCTTAAATTGCTCGATATTATTTTGGCACAATTTATCCAACAACCTCGTACCCAGGGTCCTCTCTCTATCCAAGTCTAAACCGGTGCCAAGCGAGGAGAAACGGGCACCACACGCAGCTAAATTCGATCTTGCTTTTGATTGGTTGGAAACGGTATGTTTGTTCTGATTGCATAGAGCAAGTTGCACGAGATAAAAACGGAAATATAAAGGAAAATTAGCTTGTTTGCCATTTACATGGGCAAACCGGTCGGTTTACGGTTTGGGCAAATGGTAAGCAAATTTCCGTATTGGGAAATTCCGTTCGGGACTGGCGCTTACCATTTGCAGAAATACCTCCCATTTACGAAAAAATTTGCATGACGGCGACGACCAACGAAAAGGTCACAAACGAAAGCTTCAATTAACAAAACAACGACTCTGCACGTGCGTTATTCTTGGTACATTTCTTTGCCGTTCTGTGCAAAACAACAACGGGAAGTGACAAAATTCAACGTTTGGTGTAGAACGCAAACACACTGCGACGGTGAATTTTCGTTATTTTATAATAATAACAATAATAATAATAATAATAACATAGTAACGACTTTACTTTCGGGTCAAGTGATATGGCACCCTGTAAAGACAGGGCGCTAACTGGGGACACAGCTATTTTCTAATGAATTTTCTATTGAAACGCCGTCCTTACAAATTCAACTCCTGGATAATTCGACTACCTTAAATAGGCAAAACGAGTCGGAATAATCGCCAAGAAGTTTAAAAGATTGTGAAGTCATTTTAAAAGTGACATTTTCCTTCCCGTCGCCGTCGTGGTGTCTAATCAGTTTTTCGTCGTGTCTTATTTTGAGACAGAAAATGTCCGCGAGAGCCTGCAACTGGTATCAAAGAGTAGGTTTGAACAAATGGAACACGAATTTCCGTTTGGAACGTTCCGTCTGGAAAAATAGGACTACCTTTTCAGACGTTCCGTTGCTCCCGGAAATTTTCCACTGGAACGACCTGAAAAGTCGTGTACCATTTACTTTCCAACCGGAATTTCCGGAAAGTTTTTGTTAATGGTAAACAATCTTAATGACTTTCAACAACCCCATTCAAAAGCGGCTTTCGGAAATTATTCTTTTTTCTTGTACTTTTACTGAAGTAAAAAAACGTTGCGTTCACCCTTGTTTATGTTATACTATTTTTCAGGTACCTCTGTAACAGACCTGGTGAAACCCAGGCGTGCCTATCTCGAAAGCCCCGAAAACTTAATTTCGTTCCCGAAAAGCCAATTCTTCACATACGAACCACTCATTCTACAAAGCTGTTATTTTAACGTGTCTTAAAGATAAAAATTATCTGACTTACAACAAAGTTTCATGCTCAGAAATTTCTTTGTTTCCAAGCGACGCCGGTGTGAAGTGTCGTGCCCGATATCGGCCTGAAAGGTTTCAGAGCTTTGGAGAAACCCTCGCAAGGGCTGACAAAATCCACCAGGTTGTTTCAGTTGTCAAATGACAGAACAGTGATTTAGAAAGGCAGTGTTTTTTGGATAGAATCCGAAATCGCATTTGCGATCTCAGATCATATGGATTCTTTACCACCAACAAAACGGAAAATCATTTGCCATGACAACGTAAGATGGAGGCCTACAGAATCGCACAAAACGACGTTTTGTCCAGTATTGTCTCGAAATAAATTGCAAATATCGACAAGAACGTTATCCCGTTTATCTCAGTTAGTTTGTTAATAAAATTGCTTCGTTCGGTTAAATTAAACCGAAACGAGGAATTGTTGTACGAGTGAAATTATCGTGACTAGTAATAATTTTGTCTGTGCTTTAAGGCCGCGGGTGAGAAACTAAGTCATCAGCATTTATTTATTTAAAGTGTATGCACGAAGTGCGACGAATGATAGCGACATTGTGCGACATATTCATGAAGAGGCTCTTCAGTAAAACTTTCAGTTTCTGAATCAATAATTGCACGTGCGTTAAATCGTGTGCTACGGTGTTGTGACTCTTAAGCATTTTTAAACAAAAAATATTGTGAAGTCCAGCTTTTTTTACCTTCGAATGTTAAACAAAGCAAAAACTAAAATAATACTTCTTATAGCTAACATAGAGCTTCAATCCAACTATTTGCGATGTCTAAATTGCAACGTATTGTTCTTTTCTGGACAGTGAACAATAGCTGCTAGAATTTAATTTCCATAATTACCAGAATCTTACCTAAACATTCGTGTTTATTCGGTAAGCCTTCGGAGGTCCTAAAACCACCAATTTTGTGTCCAAGAATACAGCGCGGATATAGAATTTCCTGAACTGACACAACAGAGAGGTAAAATAGGTGTGTTGTAGGTTGTCACAACAGAGGCACTTTTTTAAAACAGGCTTTTTAACAGAATTTTGAAGGCTTCAAATTTAAAGAAGGACGATTTTACTGATTTAAAGGCTTATAACTTTCAGTGGAACTTGAAATCACAAAATCGGCTTCTGTTGTGACACAATAGAGGTTTTAACTGATCAATGAGTGGTAAAATCAAGAAGTGTTGTCCTCTCTACGAGGAGAAAACTTGGACACGGAGTCGCGTTTTACAAAATCTTAACTTTGGGAGCTCATAGCATCGCAAAGAAGTGCAATCTATCAAACCAAAAGCAACCTTGTTGCCATGACGAGACGCTACGGGGTCTAACTGGAAGTACATTAAGGAATGCGGGGTTGTGGACCCCGCATTCCTTTCATATTTGAATTTTGATCAAGGCGCCGCGAAAGCAATAGGTGTTAAAATCCGCCGCTTTCGCTGTCAACAAAGCTTTTCTGTTACCGGAAACACACTGTTGTTGAATAAATATCACAGACCTTTTTGCAAGTTGATCGCAACGGCAAATTTATTTTTGTGGCTGTTAAAGGGGCATAGTCACGCTATTTTAGTTCACTTTAAAAATAAAAAATATGTCCTGACATCAATGAACGCCTGCAAATAATGGTCTAGTTTTGTTACCAAAGACTATATTACTTCACTGAAACTATTTTCTGTCGTCTGTTGCTACGGATGGCACGGATGGAAATGGATTGCAATTTGAAAAAACTAGGCTAAACTTTTCAAATTCTTTCAGCATGTTGACAATAAATCGATATTAAATGGTCATAGTTTGTTTTCTCTTAATGAAATTAAGTTAATATGTTCCTTTAAATGTTCAAACACAATGTTGGGCATGGATAAAATTAGCTACCGATGATTTTAGCACTGTTTTGACTAGAAATCTGCGAAATCAATAAGATAATAGGCTATGAATAGCCTCTTATTTCTCTAGAGGATCGTAGCGCTCGCAGGCGGTTTTACCGCCTCTCCTTTCTCCGGAGAGGTCATTTGTTGGTATGTGATCGGACGTTCTGAGAGAAATACTTGAAGAGAATCTATAAATACAACATGGTCTTTCTCCCGTTTTTAACAAAATCGCGAATATATCGAGAATTATTCCACAGAAACTCGATAAGCTTTCTCTACGAAAGAAAGAAACAGTAACAGTAACAAAAAAGATAAACTTTCGTTCACATAATCTGTTAGACTGCGAGTAGTCTCAAATCGTGCTCGCTCGTGCTCGCTATTTGCGCTTCGTTCTGCACGGATTTTAGAGCAAAAGAGAGACTGCTCGCTGTCTAATAATCTGTCCTCTGAACAGGCCATTTGCTTTGCCGTCTGAATTTGCACTAAGACTGAGCAAACTATTGCTTCCTACGCTTGCGGTCGTTTAGTCTCACAGACGTCTGCGCGCAGGCTAGCGGTCGTTTCGCCTACGAGTCTTTCCGCCCAAGGCCAGTTGGTTAACCTTTGACGCTCTTAGAGAACGAGAAATTAAATATATTGCTTTTTCTTTTCCTAGGGTAACACGCTTTAAGAACGAAAAATAGTATATAATTCATTTACTTTCGGCATTTAAGACGTTAGCAGACAAAAACAAAAACAAAATATATCGTAGGCGAAACGGTTTCCCCTTGCTGACATCGTGATTTCATCCTCAGCGTTCTAATTGTTGGCCATGCTACTAGTTGCAAGTTTCACTTCAGAACACTTAATTCGATTGCCCAAGAAAAGCAGTGGTTTCCAGGCGCTTAACAGGAACATCTAAAAGTCGCCTAAGAATAACGTCCCAACGAAGAGATGTCACTTTACGGGCTTGCCTTTGGCATTTGTCCAATTCGGGAGTTTGACGGTTCCGAGTTTCCTTCACCATCTCTCTGGCCTCGTGCATGATGCCGAAGTCACAGTATTAAAACTGGTATTAAATCTGCAGCATTTCAACCTTGTTCTACCACAATGTTGAACTCAAATATTATAGTATATGGCAATTTAATATTGTACCGAATGGACTAAACTGCAGTTTAACGAAACTGTTATTGTTATCACTGTTATGGAAAAACATCCAGGGACTTCTAATAATTGTGACACATGGGAAAGTGACGTGCCCCCCCCCCCCCCGCAAAAAAAAAATTAAACAAAATTTAACATAACATAACAAAAATGCAGACCTTAAAATACCTGCTACAGCTAGTAACAATTTATTTTTAATCTTTCCTCATTCAACTGTACATATCATTGTTTGCCCCAATTCTCTAGACCTACACTAGCATAAGTACCGAATGGACTAAACTGCAGTTTAACAAAACTGTTATTGTTATCACTGTAATGGAAAAACATCCAGGGACTTCTAATAATTGTGACACGTGGGAAAGTGACGTGCCCCCCCCCCCCACCAACCCCCCCCCCCCCGCAAAAAAAAATAATAATAAAACAAAATATAACATAACATAACAAAAATGCAGACCTTAAAATACCTGCTACAGCTAGTAACAATTTATTTTTAATCTTTCCTCATTCAACTGTACATATCATTGTTTGCCCCAATTCTCTAGACCTACACTAGCATAAGTACAGATCCAGGAATAGGATTTATAGAAACAGGTCATGAAATAACATCATTGTGACACCATCAAAGGCTTTTTTAACTAGCATGTTCTTTGTAAATAGGGATCTAAGGAATGCTAAACCTAAAAACTATGTTTAGAACAAATAAACTTTATTATCATTTGCCAATAAATTATTAACATGCTGTGTGCAAATATGAACCGAGAGTTAATTCCAATCAAAATCAATATTAATCAATGATAGTCAATAACGATCAATAGTCACTCAACTTTTAAGCTTTGAATTGTATTGATTTCCATAACCAGTCAATTCATTGGAATTGATTATTATTGATTATATTGACTATTTGTTTTCATTGTTTGATACTGCCAGGCAGAAGGCAACAGCCACACACTGTGATGACAGATTTGAATGCTACTGCTCCCCTCATTAGTAGCTAACTTTTAATTGAAAGGGATTGTTAAAGGTAACAGTCACACACACCGACGATACATCTGAATGTTACTGTTCCCCTCATTAGTAACTGAGACTTAAAATAGAAAGGAATTGTTAAAGGTAACAGCTGCACACTCCGACGATACATCTGGATGCTATTGTTCCCCTCATTAGTACCTGAGACTTAAAATAGAAAGGGATTGTTAAAGGTAACAGCCGCACACTCCGACGATAGATCTGGATGCTACTGTTCCCCTCATTAGTAACTGAGACTTAAAATAGAAAGGAATTGTTAAAGGCAACAGTCGCACACTCCGACGATACATCTGGTTGCTACTGCTCCCCTCATTTGCTAATTTTCATTTTTATCTTTTGTGATCACTCCCTTAATTCTTATGATCTGTATGTGTTACAATGCATTGATATGTTGGGGAGAACGGTATTGGGATTAAAAGGGTCAATAAGGATTTCGGCAACCTAAGGTGAATCAGTTTTCCGCGTTGCTGATGGCAAGTAAAAGAAGTTAATGTCCGTAATGAAGAAATGTTGTTCTTTTTTTTGTTTGTTTGGTTTCAAATGTATGGTTTCAAATGTATGAACGAACAAGAAAGTTGCATCAAAGGTTTTATTATTATGGCTACTTTAAAAAATTTTCGACAACGTAGCCATACACCCATGAAAATCGGCAAAAGCATGCGCCACAAATTAAGACCAAGGTTGATTGAATCATTAATTTTTCATGCCACTTTGGCAAGATTTCCACGATACACGAACTGACTACGCCAAACACTGGGATATAGTTTCCTTTTGAACATTTTTTAAAGCCTAAATCATTGTCACCAGTGGAATTGGCTCGTAAGCGGTCTAACTCAGGCCTGTTTCAAACGTAGAACTTTTTCAAGGGCCGAATTCGGGAAACAAATGCAAATTAGCAAAAACAACAGCTTTTGCTCTTTAGGTCGTCACGCAACGACTAAATAACGCCTGTGTAGGAGACTACATTAGGCTCGGCACATGAAAAATTCGACGTTTGAAACAAAATTCGGAACTCGAGAACTAGTCAAATGCATCATAGTTTGGCGAAAGTACGTAATAGTTATCTTTACGTCTTCTTGTGTCCTTAACATATTGCGTAACTTGAGAGTAGGTAAGCATTGAATGACGTCACCAAAGGAATTTATTTCTAACGCAATTTGAGCTTCAATTGCTGATTCATTGCTTAGTAGCTTAAACTGAATTAGATAGTAAGACCTTTTACTAATGCGCATCAGATCTTAAGTTCTTTGGAAATGGAAAAAGACATGAATTAAAATTCTTCGCAGCTTACAAGATTCTGCAGTTGTGGCATATTGAAAAGTGGCTATGGTGGTAATAAGATATCAATTATGGCCAACAATGCATTTGCATTCTGATATTGCAAACCGCTTTTTCACCTGTCCTTTTGGTAAATAATGGCTTCATATTAATTTCAACAACCTGCAGAACTTGTTAAAAGTGTTCCGTGTTAGCTAGTGTGGCAGTTTGTCTGTGGAAAGACAAATTGAGCATCCGGACCAGCTGAGAAGGTAAGAGAAAGAACTCAATTTATTTGTACCGTTAAGTAGCTTGAAATATCGTGCAATTTAGTCGTAATAAATCTAACTGAAAGTATTGAGATGTTAAAAAAGACCCAAGAATATTGCTTTAAAAAGTTAAGAGCCAGATTTTCTGCAAATTAGTTCAGTTCGTTATTTAAAAAGACAAGCCTTTCCACCCCGCGCAGGTGTTTTCTCATGTGGGTCTTTAAATCCAGATCTAACTGGAAATTGAATAACTGCTCTCTGTAATTTGGTGAAAAAACCCGTAGAACCTTGAACAAATTCTCGGAGCAAGGCGACTTAAAATAGAAAGGAATTGTTAAAGGTAACAGCTGCACACTCCGACGATACATCTGGATGCTATTGTTCCCCCCATTAGTACCTGAGACTTAAAATAGAAAGGGATTGTTAAAGGTAACAGCCGCACACTCCGACGATAGATCTGGATGCTACTGTTCCCCTCATTAGTAACTGAGACTTAAAATAGAAAGGAATTGTTAAAGGCAACAGTCGCACACTCCGACGATACATCTGGATGCCACTGTTCCCCTCATTAGTAAATAAGACTTCAAATAGAAAGGGATTGTTAAAGGCAACAGTCGCACACTCCGACGATACATCTGGTTGCTACTGCTCCCCTCATTTGCTAATTTTCATTTTTATCTTTTGTGATCACTCCCTTAATTCTTATGATCTGTATGTGTTACAATGCATTGATATGTTGGGGAGAACGGTATTGGGATTAAAAGGGTCAATAAGGATTTCGGCAACCTAAGGTGAATCAGTTTTCCGCGTTGCTGATGGCAAGTAAAAGAAGTTAATGTCCGTAATGAAGAAATGTTGTTCTTTTTTTTGTTTGTTTGGTTTCAAATGTATGGTTTCAAATGTATGAACGAACAAGAAAGTTGCATCAAAGGTTTTATTATTATGGCTACTTTAAAAAATTTTCGACAACGTAGCCATACACCCATGAAAATCGGCAAAAGCATGCGCCACAAATTAAGACCAAGGTTGATTGAATCATTAATTTTTCATGCCACTTTGGCAAGATTTCCACGATACACGAACTGACTACGCCAAACACTGGGAAATAGTTTCCTTTTGAACATTTTTTAAAGCCTAAATCATTGTCACCAGTGGAATTGGCTCGTAAGCGGTCTAACTCAGGCCTGTTTCAAACGTAGAACTTTTTCAAGGGCCGAATTCGGGAAACAAATGCAAATTAGCAAAAACAACAGCTTTTGCTCTTTAGGTCGTCACGCAACGACTAAATAACGCCTGTGTAGGAGACTACACTAGGCTCGGCACATGAAAAATTCGACGTTTGAAACAAAATTCGGAACTCTGCGAGAACTAGTCAAATGCATCATAGTTTGGCGAAAGTACGTAATAGTTATCTTTACGTCTTCTTGTGTCCTTAACATATTGCGTAACTTGAAAGTAGGTAAGCATTGAATGACGTCACCAAAGGAATTTATTTCTAACGCAATTTGAGCTTCAATTGCTGATTCATTGCTTACTAGCTTAAACTGAATTAGATAGTAAGACCTTTTACTAATGCGCATCAGACCTTAAGTTCTTTGGAAATGGAAAAAGACATGAATTAAAATTCTTCGCAGCTTACAAGATTCTGCAGTTGTGACATATTGAAAAGTGGCTATGGTGGTAATAAGATATCAATTATGGCCAACAATGCATTTGCATTCTGATATTGCAAACCGCTTTTTCACCTGTCCTTTTGGTAAATAATGGCTTCATATTAATTTCAACAACCTGCAGAACTTGTTAAAAGTGTTCCGTGTTAGCTAGTGTGGCAGTTGTCATAATGTGTTAAATTCTTTCGCTGCATGCTTTGATGTAATTTATTCAGGCTCGAGGTAATTAGTTATTCGAAATGAAGTGTTATAGGACACTTGAAAAGATGTACGACCACAGTTAGGATCTCTATGAATTAAAGGTTCTTCTTTTGAGTTTACCACGAATCCTGTGCTGTTATTACATGGTGGCAGCGGGAGTTTAACTCTGTTCATCGTTTCACAACGTAAACCGTCTACGATGCCAGGAGGTGAAGGAGATTCCGGTTCAAGCCTTGGTGCAACGGCTCAGCCGCAAGCATCGCAATCAACAATGTTTCACCAGATCTTGCCGCCCCAGCATCTTGATCTGAAGACAACTGGAGAAATCGCCGAAAACTGGAAGTTATGGAAAGAGAAATACAACAATTATTTCGTCATTTCTCGATTGGAAAGAGAAAGTGCAGAGTATCAGCTCGCTATGTTCAAAGCACGCAATCGGCGATGATGGTCTCAAGGTGATCAAAACCTTCAGTTATTCCGAAACGGAGAATGCGAACGACTGGCGTGTGGTTATGGGCAAGATGGAAAAGCATTGCATCGGCGAAGTAAACGAGATTTATGAGAGATATTGTTTCAACAAGAGGGACAAGCTTCCAACGGAAACGGTCGACAATTTCGTCGCTGAGTTGAAAACCTTGGCAAAGACCTGCAACTTTTGTGATTGTTTACGCGATAGCCTCATACGCGATCGTATCGTTCTGGGAATTAAGAGCGAGCAAACCACCAAAAAGCTTCTAAGGATGAGAGACCTCACCTTAAATAAATGTATTGATGTTTGTCGCAGTGAAGAGGTTACCGCAATGCAGATGAAGTCGCTCGCCGAGCCCGTTGATACCGTTAATCAGGTCAAGTCGAAGAAAACAAAATCGGATAAATCTTCTGATGGAAAGTCAAACATGGAATCGAAGAAGATCTCCTGTAAGTTTTGTGGATATGAGCATATATTGGCAAGAAAGAGGTGCCCAGCGTGGGGAAAGACGTGCAAAAAGTGCAAAGAAAAGAATCATTTTGCCAAGAAATGTACTAAGAGAGTACCTGTTTACAATATTGAAAGCGAAGAAGAGCCTGAAGAGATCAGTGTCGTGAGAATACAAGCTGTTAAAGAGAGGGCTGTATTTGCCGAGATGTTGGTTAAACAGCGACCAATTCGATTTCAAATAGATTGTGGTGCAAGCGCGAACATTTTACCTCTCAGATATGCCGAAGGCGAGGAACTCGCTCCGTGTTCGCAAACTTTGGTTATGTGGAATGGTACTAAAGTAAAACCTGTTGGCACCTGTGCTTTGTTGGTCGTGAATCCCAGGAAAAATGAGAAGTTCAAGGTCAGATTTGTGGTTGTTAAAGAAAATCTGACGCCTTTGCTTGGTTTAAACACGACGGAGAAGATGAAGCTGTTAACTATTCACAAAGAGAATTTCGTAAATGTTGTGGAGAATGTGAGTGGTGGCCTGATAGATAAGTACCCAGATGTTTTTGATAAGGGTCTTGGAACGATACCTGGAAAAGTGCATCTTCAAGTTCATCCTGGTTCTAAGCCTGTGATCCTCCCAGCAAGGAAAGTTCCTGTGTCTATTCGTGAGAAGTTTAAAGAGGAACTGCAAAGGTTGGAAAGTCTGAAGGTCATCGCTCCTGTTGACGAACCGACCGAGTGGGTTAGTCAGATTGTGGTTGCTGTTAAGAAGTCTGGTGAGCTGCGTGTTTGCATCGATCCGAAACCTCTCAATGATGCCTTAAAGAGAGAACATTACCAAATTCCTGTTATTGATGATTTGTTGCCTGACCTCACAGATGCACGTGTGTTTACTAAGACTGATTTAGCATCAGCTTTTTGGCATTTGGAGCTTGATCATGAATCTAGCATGCTCACAACCTTCGCCACACCATATGGGCGATATCGTTGGCTTCGTTTACCTTTTGGTCTCAGCGTCTCAAGTGAAATATTTCAGAAGCGTCTCCACCAAGAGCTAGATGGTCTTCCCGGTGTTAAGTGCATTGCAGATGATGTTCTGATCCATGGCACGAACGAGGCCGATCATGACAGCAATTTGGAAGCGTTTATGAGCAGATGTCAACTGAAAGGCATCAAACTCAACAGTCAGAAGCTAGAGTTCAAGTGTGATGAAGTTCCATTCCATGGACACCTGCTTACCGCCGAGGGTCTAAAACCGGACCCTGAGAAAGTAAGAGCGATCGTTGAGATGCCACGCCCTGAGAAGCGAGATGACATACTGCGGCTAAATGGAATGGTTAACTATCTTAGTCGTTTTCTTCCTAATCTGTCTGATGTCATGAAACCTCTCCGTGATCTTACCCATAAAGATGCGGTATGGTGTTGGGATGACCTGCAAGAAAAGGCATGGAATGATGTCAAGAATCTCATTGTATCTGCACCCGTTTTGGCGTACTACAAGCCCAGTGAAGTGCTTGAAATCCAGTCAGAGTGGGTTGGGCGCAGCACTTATGCAAAATGGGCACCCCATTGCGTACGCCAGTAGAGCCTTAACAGAAACTGAATCACGCTATGCGCAGATTGAGAAGGAGATGATGGCAATTGTTTTCTCAGTGGAGAAGTTCAATGATTACACGTTCGGCAGGAGGACTATCGTCCACACTGATCATAAGCCTCTAGAATCGATCGTCAAGAAGCCACTTCATCGTGCTCCTAAGAGATTGCAAGGAATGATGATCCGTTTGCAGAAATACGACTTAGAAGTCCGATACGAGCGAGGGAACAAAATGTTTCTGGCGGACACACTCTCCAGAGCGTATCTTCCATCGTGTACGCAAGTTGAGTCGGAATTTGAAACCATCAACATGATGAACTATCTACCAATATCTGAAGCGAGGCTCCTGCAGATCCAGCGTGAAACAGAGAAGGACGAGTCCCTTCAAGCTTTAAAGGCCGTTATTCAGCAGGGCTGGCCTGAACACAAGAGTGCCCTGCCACCCGTTGTCTCTCCGTATTTCAACATGAGAGACGAAATGTCCGTTCAAGATGGGCTTATTTTCAAGGGAGAGAGAGTGGTGGTCCCGAAAGCTGCAAGAGGCGAACTACTCAGGAGAATTCACAACTCACACCTGGGAGTTAATGGTTGCCTTAACAGAGCGCGCGAGTGTCTTTATTGGCCTGGTATGACAGGGGACATTAAGAATCATGTGTCAACCTGCGAAGCCTGTAGGGAATACGAGCGAAGCCAGACCAAGGAAACGCTCAAGAGTCACGAAACGCCAAGTCGGCCCTGGCAGTACGTTGCAGCTGACCTGTTTGAGTTAGAGGGAAAGAGCTACCTGGTGACGTCTGACTACTTCAGTGATTTCTTCGAACTTGATCACCTTAGAAGCACATCGTCCGTGTATGTAATCAAGAAGCTCAAAGCTCATTTTGCAAGGCACGGTATACCAGAACAGCTGGTCACCGACAACGGACCACAGTTTACGTCTCGCGATTTCCTGAAATTCTCAAAAGAATGGGATTTTGATCATCGTACTAGCAGTCCTCGTCACAGTCAGTCCAACGGCAAGGCAGAAAGTGCCGTGAAGGAGGCAAAGAAGATCCTCGTGAAATGTAAGAAGGCTGGTTCTGATGCGTTTCTTGCTCTACTTGACCACAGGAATACACCGCCTACGGGAATTCAGATCAGCCCGGCTCAGCGCCTTCTAAATAGAAGAACAAGAAGTCTTCTACCCATGTCTGCTGGTCTACTAAAGCCGTCTGTAGCTGATGAAGATACAACCCGTACCAAGCTTCGCCTGCGCCAGCAACAGCAAGCTCGTTATTACGACAGAGGCGCCCGCGACCTAGATCCTTTGGAGAAAGGTAATCCTGTAAGAGTTAAGCCTTGGCACGTTGGAAAGAAGGAATGGCAGAAAGGCGTTGTTAAGAAGCGTTTGGACGAAAGGTCGTACGAAGTGGAGCTTCCCCAAGGAGTTCTTCGGAGAAACAGTTTGTCTGTGGAAAGACAAATTGAGCATCCGGACCAGCTGAGAAGGTAAGAGAAAGAACTCAATTTATTTGTACCGTTAAGTAGCTTGAAATATCGTGCAATTTAGTCGTAATAAATCTAACTGAAAGTATTGAGATGTTAAAAAAGACCCAAGAATATTGCTTTAAAAAGTTAAGAGCCAGATTTTCTGCAAATTAGTTCAGTTCGTTATTTAAAAAGACAAGCCTTTCCACCCCGCGCAGGTGTTTTCTCATGTGGGTCTTTAAATCCAGATCTAACTGGAAATTGAATAACTGCTCTCTGTAATTTGGTGAAAAAACCCGTAGAACCTTGAACAAATTCTCGGAGCAAGGCGAGATCTGAGCCGTTCAACAACGGTACACAGAACTCACTAGTTTTCAGGTTTATTCCGCAGCTAAAACTCACTAAATAACTCACAGTATGCTCACAGTTCAACTCGCTGCATCGTCTCTCCAGTTTTCGAGAAAGTCACTACACGTGCTCATGACCATATTTGGTTATACATTTGATTGTCGCAAACTATGGGGGTGGGGGTCCGTAAAAACTCCCGTACACAACTCCCCTAAAAATTGTAGCTCAATTTTTACAATCATGTTACTCAAAGACAGTTCGATTTGCTTCACGACAGTTCCGTATACTTAATGACAGTCCGATTTACTTGACAACAGTCCGGTTTACACAATGACAGTCTGCTTTATCAACAACAGTCCGGTTTGCTCGACGACAGTCCGGTTTACACAGTGACAGTCCGCTTTATCAATCCTCCTCCTCTGCATGCATCTGTTCTCCAATTCTCTTGGCAGCCCTCTGAGCTGCAGTTCTTCTTGGTCTCTGGCTTCTTAAGTCAACTTGTTGTCTCCTCCCCTCCTGAGGCTCATCAGTATTTTCCACTGCTCGGATTTCCAAAGGGCAAACTAGCTGAAGTGGTCGCTCAATGGTGTGTCCTTTACGGAACAACGTCACACCTCTCACAACTCCGTCTTTGCCTTGTACAAGACGCACCACCTTTCCTTTCTTCCATTCGCCGCGATTCTTCTCATCTCCAACAACTAGTACAATTTCTCCCACTTTAGGTGTGGTTGCGGTTTCCTTGTTCAGCCTGTGGCTTTCCATTAGGCTGTGGACATACTCTCTCTTCCAGCGTTTCCACACATGGGCCTTGGCATCTTCCAATCGCTTGCTCATCTTCGTCAGCTTCTCTGCTTCAGAATTTTCAATGTCCTCTACTGGATATGCATCTCGCCCCCACAGGATCACGTTCGGCGTCAGCACTTCTTCCTCTCCTCCCTCTGTTTTAACATACGTCAGGGGTCGATTGTTAAGATTTCTTTCAACATCCATGATGACTGATTCAAATGCTTCATAGGAAAGATGTGACCGTCCCAAGGTCTTGTGCATCGCCTTCTTGATCTCCTTGATCAATCTCTCATAGAATCCTCCCCACCAGGGCGATTTTGCAAGGTTAAACTGCCAACGAATGTTCTCACGTGCTAGATAATCCTGCAGCTTCTCACTTTTCCTGATGGTCTTGATCCAATCTGCTGTAGTCTTGAATACTTTCGCATTGTCTGAGATGATGATGCGAGGTCTTGTTCGACGTGAGATAAATGCATTGAGTTTCTGCTTGAATTCGTCTGCTGTTTGGGTCCTTGTTACTTCTAAATGGACTGCTCTGGAGCTTGCACATGTGAAAATAATAAGGTAGCACTTTCCTTGTTCCTTTTTGCCAACCTTGTAACTAAAAGGTCCGGCAACGTCTACTCCGGTCACTTCGAATGGCCTGCTCCCCTCTGTTCTGTATTCTGGCAAAGCACTTGTCGACGGCACTCCGTATGGTCTGGTGGAGAACACTTTGCAAACATTGCACTTCTTGATAACTTTCTTAACTTTGGCTCTCAACTTCGGTATCCACCAGTTCTCTCTCACACTTGCCATTGTGTTCGCAGTTCCAAGATGCATGACCTGATTGTGTGTGTGTACAATAAGCTTCTCAGCAAATGGTCCTCCAGGAAGGTACGTTGGCCTGTATCCTTTAATTCTGCCTTCACACTTGAGAACACCTGTATGTTCATCTCTGACCAACTTCCATCCCGGCGATTGTAGACATGCTTCGTCTGCTTTCTGGACTCGCTTTACCCAGCAGTTTCTCGCAGTCGTGATTTCCTCGGTTACTAACGGCCCTGCTGTTTTCTTTAACTTGTTTCTTCTCGCCTTGCAATTGCTGACGAACCTCAAAACCCATGCTGTTACTCTCAATGTCCGCCAGTAGGTACTTCTCTCGAGCAATGCATCCCACTCATCCAACTTGTGCTCATCTGTGCGAAGAACTGCCTCTTGGGTGGCCTTGAACTCCTCATCTGTCTCTTTGTTGTTGTTCAGCCTTGGCTGCTGCGGCCACTGTCTCTCATCCAAGAGCCAATCTGGACCAGTAAACCAGTTTCCTTTCTCCATCTTCACAATCGTCGCCCCTCTACTTCCAAGGTCTGCTAGATTCATTTCTGATGGGCAGTACTTCCAAGTGATGTTGATTGGACCAGTGGTTTCTGCTATCTTCTTCACTCTATTTGCCACAAACACCTTCCAACCTTTCCCAGGATTGGTTATCCAATACAACGCCACCATGCTGTCCATCCAAATGGTGGTAGATTTGATGGGCCATCGCTGAAGAGCAGTGCTAAGGTTCTTCGCCATATTCGCTGCCATATGACCGCTCACAAGCTCCAGTCTAGCTATTGCAGTGTTTCTCTTTGAGATTCGTGATTTTGATGTGAGCAGCCCTTTAGCCACACCTGTCAACTGCTCCACAACCGCAATAGCCACTGCACAGCATGCTAGAATGCTTGCATCTGCGAAAATATGCAAATGGACTGCTTCCATCTCTCCAATTGAGGTAGCAACACTTCTAGGAATTCTGACATCTTTAAGCTGCTTTGTCCACTTGAGCCATCGATTCTTCAAATGAGTAGAAACTTCTGCATTCCAACCCTTCTTTTCATCACAAGTCTCACGGTAGATGTGCTTTCCTTCAGCCATAGTGGGTGAGTTTATCCCGAGTGGGTCATACACAGTTCCTAAGTAACTGAGGATAGTTCGTTTAGTCACTGGCTGATCGTGTGGGAAAGGCTTTGCAGGCAGCTCCAATGTATCATCTTCTTTGTTCCATGTATGTCCTAGAATCTTGCTAGGGTTTGGCATGCTTTCACTCTCAAGACTTTTAACATTCGATTCCCACTTATGAACTGGAAACTTAGCCGACTCAAGTATGACAGTGCTCTCTTCTTTGAACTGCACAAGCTTCTCATTATCGCCTCCCGTTTGCATTAGATTGTCAACATAAGTGTTCTCCTTGAGTGCGCTCACGGTATCTGAGAACTCTGGCCCTTGCTGTTCAAAGTGATGCTGCAGAGTGGCTCCCAATAAGAAGGGGCTCGCTTCAACTCCAAATGGTACACGTGTAAATCTTAGATGCTTCTCTTCTCCCTTGACATTGAACAGGAATCTGAATGAATCTCTGTCTTCCTCTTTCACACTAATCTGCAGAAACGCCTTCTCAATGTCACCCAGAAGTAGATTTGTGGACATTCGCCCTCTAACCATTATGTCCCAGAGGAGTGGCTGTAATGGGGGCCCAGTAAACATGCAGTCATTGATGCTGTTGGCCAATGGGTGTGGCTTAGCACTCGCGTCAAACACCATGCGAACCTTCGTGGTAACTGCACTTTGCTTTACAACTGGTTTATGTGGCATGTAGAATACTCGTTCTCCGGTTGGATTCTGAGGAGCTTCTTCTATTACGCCTGCTTTGAGCTGCTCTTCGATGATGCCACCATATTCTTCTCTCAACTTCTCATTCTCAACAATTTTCTCTCCACATTCTCAAGACGCTTTCTGCTAAGTGTCTCATTTGTGTTCAATAACATTGTTCCAGGAATCCATGGAAAACTGACCTCATACCTTCCATCCTCTCTTCTCACTACACTCTCCTTGAAGTCACGCAGGACGTCCAGCTGGTCATTCTCACCCCGATCCTCAACCCCCAGTACATCTAAACTGTAAAGTTTCTCATAGTCATTAACCTCTCTCAAGTACATGCAGGTGCTGCCACTCCCATATTCATCTCCACCATGAACCACCCAACCAAACGATGTCTCTTCCACTAGGGGGTCTCCTCGCTTCCCTTTGAACACTCTCTCCGTCCTTATTCTGCTGTAAATGCTATCTCCAAGAATGAGATGTATCTGGTGTTCTCCCGTAGATGTCATAGAACCTCTTGTCTTGTGTATGCGAGTACTTCAGTTTCAGCTGGTTCATGTCTGGCCTTCTCACTGTGGTAAAGTCCACTAACTTTGAGCCAGTGAATTCAATTTCTTCACATGATTTTCCGTCCAGCGATTCAATGCGGGTGTCAAAGATTGGCATGGACTGGACTTTGGTTCCATTGACCGTCAAAATTTCACGGGTCTCATGACGAGTTGGCTTCAACTTTAACATCTTGACTGCTTCACGAGAGATAAAATTGCGTGCAGATCCTGTGTCCAGGTAGGCCCAAAGAACCTGTCCTTCGATGCTCACAGGAATTATGGCGGGTAGTACTCTCTCCTCTGCATAATTAGTGTAGCCAGTCAGCGAAACCCCATTCGCACTGCTGCTTTCTCTCTCTTCTCTGTCGCATATGCTAGTATGATGCTTGTGTTTGCACTTAAGGCACCCACGCCTCTGGCACTGGTCTGCCCTGTGGTTTGCACGCCCACAGTTAAAGCATAAATTGTGATCCACAAAGAACTTCTTCCTGTTCGCCAACCCTGTTACCACGGTACAGTTTCCACTCCAGTGATCATGCTTTCGGCAGAAAAGGCAATAAGGTGACCGATTATCTCTTGGCTTCTGTGTGAAGAGGTGTTTCTCACATTTGCTGTTTTCTACGTGATTTCTCCTGAGCCACTTTTGCAAAGCGTCAATTAAATGTTCCATAGACCACTCCTCCCAATTCTCATCAACTCGTACTAGGTCTGGTTTGACGTGCGGCAGTTTGTTGATCGTATTCATTACAAACCCTTGTAATTTCTCAGCTCCTTCAAGGGTTTGGAGAGCGTCATAGTTATTACTCAGTCTCTCGTAAAACTCTTGTATTTTGAAATAATTCGTTCCTTTGACCAGAGGTAGGTTGATAATTTCGTCTATGTGAGTATTGATGACGACTTTAGCTTGACCGAATTCTTTTTTAAGTCGTTCCCATGCCGTCTTATAACCCATACTGCCAGGTTTCAGGTTTGCAATTCGGTCTCTCACCTTCGGCCCGACAGATTCTAGCAGATAGCCGAATTTCTCTTCGTCAGAAATTGACTTGGCATCAACTTGAGTTAGGAACATGTTTTCAAATCTCACCCAGTCGCCAGCAGTACCTTTGAACGGTGTCATCTTAAGTTTCGGCAGTTTAGTCGTACTGGAAACGGCGGTTTTCTCCATTTCTAATTTCTTCTCCGCTACCCGCAATTCTGCTTCGAGCTTTTCCTTCCATAACTCACGCTCGTGGTTCTGTTGTCTTTCACGGAGCTCGCATAGTCGCCGCTCGTCCTCCATCTGTTGTTCCCGTTTCGAATCTTCTTTTCGCCGCTCAATTTCCTCTTCTCTTTCGCTCAGACACTTTCCAAGCCTCTCCTTGTCGATAACAAACGCTGCATATTTGGATTTGGTGTCTTTCTTCCACTGTCTCACAGAACGAGATGTCACTCCTCGCTCGATTTTCAACTCTTCTGTCTGTGAAATAAGATCCGATAGTTTCGCGATAATTTTCTCGGCTCGTTTGTTGGCGATATCCATCTCAGCAAAGTCCCCGAGTTCAATTAGTTCTCCTGTCTCCTCCAAGAAGTATTTCAGCTTGTTAATTTCTTTGTCAATCTCTCGAACGAGACGTTGTTCGTCTTCGCTGGGGCTGGTTTCTCCTTCGCCGTCGCTCATGTTTGTTTTGCTTCTTGTTTAGCCCGGTTGTTTTGATCCTGGTCGTTTGTATCCTGGTCCCGGCACCAAAAGTGAGCCGTTCAACAACGGTACACAGAACTCACTAGTTTTCAGGTTTATTCCGCAGCTAAAACTCACTAAATAACTCACAGTATGCTCACAGTTCAACTCGCTGCATCGTCTCTCCAGTTTTCGAGAAAGTCACTACACGTGCTCATGACCATATTTGGTTATACATTTGATTGTCGCAAACTATGGGGGTGGGGGTCCGTAAAAACTCCCGTACAGATCTAACAAAAATTATAATTCACATGTGACACCAAGATAATTAGACTTCAATCCTGCAGTGCGGCACCGGGTGAAAGCGAGTTTTCTCAACACTGCACCAAAATTCGGCTCCCCACCTTTTTACTATACAGATCAATATGTAGAATTTTGTCTCTCGTTCGGTATGGATTTTAGCGATCAATACCCGGTAGTTCAAAGAAGGGTTTTGAGCCCCAGCTTAAGCATCGGGTTTTAATTCAGTTTTATAGCCTTAACTACAACAGGATTGGATTCCTGTAATTCTTTTTTGCCCTACACTAATTCTGACTTTGTAGCTGTCAAACTTACTTTACTTAAATTTAGCAGTAGAGACGCTTTTAAACTGAAAAGAAAGAGAAACCTTGGTTAGCTTTAAATCGAGGGTTAACGTAAGCGTTAATCGGCTATCGAAAAACCGGGTCTAAAACTTAAGATAGGGGGTGCAAATCATATATTTTAATCTGAAACTGAAGGTGGAAATTTTGAGACGCGAGCGGGACACATCGAACTACCAGAAATTCGAAAAGGTATTTGCCTCATGGGATCAAGATAATGTTAGTTTCTCCCCTTTATATAAGAAAGCATCCTCGTTTATCGCGAATTAAATAAAAATGCTACAGAGTTTGAAACACGACTTGCTCAATAGCATTAGGCAACTTTTGCGTAAATTGTCTAACAAGTTGCAAAAAGCTTCCTTGTGCAGTTTCGAGACGTTTTCCAGCGTTCCCTCAATCGTTGGAAACATATGACTCGACTTGGACCTACCTTTTGCAAAGAGGAAAACGACCTCTTTCACTGAAGCAATACTATTGCGGAAGACTTTGCAAAACAGATATTACACCAGTATCCGAACCAAGCTGTAACGTATTGCTTAGTAGACAAACTTCTACGTATTTTCTAAGCGTTTCTTCTCGAATTTTTCTTTTCCAAACAATTTCACAAAGAAATTTTACCATGACGAGACGCTACGGGGTCTAACTGGAAGTACCAACCCCCCCCCCCCCCCCCCCCGCAAAAAAATAATAAAAAACCAAAATATAACATAACATAACAAAAATGCAGACCTTAAAATACCTGCTACAGCTAGTAACAATTTATTTTTAATCTTTCCTCATTCAACTGTACATATCATTGTTTGCCCCAATTCTCTAGACCTACACTAGCATAAGTACAGATCCAGGAATAGGATTTATAGAAACAGGTCATGAAATAACATCATTGTGACACCATCAAAGGCTTTTTTAACTAGCATGTTCTTTGTAAATAGTGATCTAAGGAATGCTAAACCTAAAAACTATGTTTAGAACAAATAAACTTTATTATCATTTGCCAATAAATTATTAACATGCTGTGTGCAAATATGAACCGAGAGTTAATTCCAATCAAAATCAATATTAATCATTGATAGTCAATAACAATCAATAGTCACTCAACTTTTAAGCTTTGAATTGTATTGATTTCCATAACCAGTCAATTCATTGGAATTGATTATTATTGATTATATTGACTATTTGTTTTCATAATTTTGTTTGATACTGCCAGGCAGAAGGCAACAGCCACACACTGTGATGACAGATTTGAATGCTACTGCTCCCCTTATTAGTAGCTAACTTTTAATTGAAAGGGATTGTTAAAGGTAACAGTCACACACACCGACGATACATCTGAATGTTACTGTTCCCCTCATTAGTAACTGAGACTTAAAATAGAAAGGAATTGTTAAAGGTAACAGCTGCACACTCCGACGATACATCTGGATGCTATTGTTCCCCTCATTAGTACCTGAGACTTAAAATAGAAAGGGATTGTTAAAGGTAACAGCCGCACACTCCGACGATAGATCTGGATGCTACTGTTCCCCTCATTAGTAACTGAGACTTAAAATAGAAAGGAATTGTTAAAGGCAACAGTCGCACACTCCGACGATACATCTGGATGCCACTGTTCCCCTCATTAGTAACTGAGGCTTCAAATAGAAAAGGATTGTTAAAGGTAACAGTCGCACACTCCGACGATACATCTGGATGCTACTGCTCCCCTCATTAGCAACTGAGACTTCAAATACAAAGGAATTGTTAAAGGCAACAGTCGCACACTCCGACGATACATCTGGTTGCTACTGCTCCCCTCATTAGCAACTGAGACTTCAAATACAAAGGAATACGATACATCTGGATGCTACTGCTCCCCTCATTAGTAACTGAGGCTTCAAATAGAAAAGGATTGTTAAAGGTAACAGTCGCACACTCCGACGATACATCTGGATGCTACTGCTCCCCTCATTAGCAACTGAGACTTCAAATACAAAGGAATTGTTAAAGGTAACATTCGCACACTCCGATGATACATTTGGATGCTACTGTTCCCCTCATTAGTTAACTGAGACTTAAAATAGAAAGGAATTGTTAAAGGTAACAGTTGCACACTCCGACGATACATCTGGATGCTACTGTTCCTTTCGTTAGTAACTGAGACTTAAAATAGAAAAGAATTGTTAAGGTAACAGTTGCACACTCTGACGATACATCTGGATGCTACTGTTCCCCTCATTAGTAACTGAGACTTAAAATAGAAAGGAATTGTTAAAGGTAACAGTCGCACACTCCGACGATGCATCTGGATGCTACTGTTCCCCTCATTAGTAACTGAGACTTAAAATAGAAAGGAATTGTTAAAGGTAACAGTCGCACACTCCGACGATACATCTGGATGCTACTGTTCCCCTTATTAGTAACTGAGACTTAAAATAGTTTAAGGGATTGTTAAAGGTAACAGTTGTCGACAGGTGACCTATCTCAGGGACACTAATGTTAACTTTGTTACTAACTGTAGTTTTCAAGTTGGAAGGGACTGTTAAAATAAGGCAAAATGCAGTACACTCTGGCATTACATCAACACCACTAAGGCAAAGTGTAGTGTGCGAGTCCTATTCTTGGCAGGATTCAAATCTCAGTAGGCATTCTTCATATATTTAATTGGTAGAGCATGTTCCATGGTATCTTTTTAATTTCCTAAGGTCTCTTTCCATGGGACCTGAAAAATGACAGTGCATGCATTAAGCAATGATATATATTAAGTTACTATCAGTGATAAAGTATCACCATAATGGAAGGTATGAATTACATGCAGAACATTTTGACTTGATATTTCTTAATTGGTCTAAAATGGTGACACTGAAAACCACAATTCAGTGATGGGATTTTAGCAAACTTTGTCTATGATGGTAAACTCATTTGGCTGGCAACTTCACCAACAATGTGCCTTAGGCCTTAAATCTACTCTTGCAGGCTTAAGCTTATGTCCCAAAAATGGTACAGGCAATAAAACAAATCCTGAAAAGGCAGTGTCATGTTAATTATTTGTAAAAAAAAAAGAAAAAAAAAAACATGATCAGTTTTACACACCTGACATTGAGTTCACACAGATACTGTGTTTTGCATCTGCTGTTTGATGTCCTTCCTTCTTTTGCACAGTTAGACTGATGCCAAGGTTAACTGGGCCTTAACATCTCAGTGCATTGTTTGCATCTTGTGGTGAATCAGCTTTGTAGGCAACCACCACAGTAGAATCCAGAAGTTGTTTGAGTATTTTGCAGTTCCAGTTGACCTAGAGGAAAAAAGTAACATTTTTATTTTAACAGTTCTTAATAAAACTCTCTTACAGCTGTAATCAAACTCTCAGGTGAGGTCTAATATGAACACCAATGTTAACTTTTCAGGGGTTTAGTTCTTTGCTGTTTCTTGTGTTACTATAGCTAGATGTTATGTAAGTCAAATGATCAAGTAGCTATAAACCTAAACAGGAGGAAAATGTTATATTCAGCAGGATAAAAAACATGATAATGAGAAGAAAGAATAAAAATTGCTTGAAAAAAAGTCATGTTCAAGAATCCCATTACGACCAAAAAGACCAATTTTATCTCAAAGAATTCATGACTACAGCAACCAAAACTGCAGATGTAGGTATGCATGTCAACTCTACATGTATCTGGGAGACCCCTCAATCAATCAATCAATCAATCAATAAACTTTATTTACCCTCGAGTTTACAGTGTAGCACTCAAGTGCTAACATCTTCGAGCCAACTACATTAATAAATAATTATAATAAAAAGTTAATTCTATATAACAAATAAGATAACTAACTACCTAGACAACTAACTTGCAAATTATCATGATGTAGAAAGGTTTGCAGTTCCTGCCCTTTTAAGTAAATTATTGTTCCCCGTAGATATCAGTCGTCGAAAAGAAGTAAAATCAGAAATAGTGTGGTAATGGTCAGGAAGAGAATTCCAAGTAACTAAAGGAATTGAGACCATAAGAAGTGGTCAATGGTTTGGGCAAACAGAGCATATTATGTCCTCTTAAAAAATAGGTGCGAGAGCGTAAACGAAACATATCTTTTAAATATCTTGGATAATCAGAAAAATGAAGACATTTAAAAATAGTAAGAATCATGTTCATCTTGATATCATTTTCAAGGAAGAAAAATCATCATATGTTAATATATACCTGAAACAGTGTCAAATAGTTCTACACTGATTAGACTCGTGGATACCCAAAAATTTAAAAATTAAATCACCCAGTCTATTGTTTCGGTCACAAAATCTCCTAGACAACAGCAATCTTGGATCTTTCTTCCAAAAAAAAAACAAATAAATAAATAAATACAATAAGATAAGATTACAGAAATCTTTTCCACACAGCAAATATATCGTTTCTTTCTAAATGGGAAAGAAATTGGAAACGCCCAGGAGTACTCAGGAAAGGTTGTAATTGAGAATTGAGGTTGAACTTTCAGGCTCCCAATTTCAGAACGGTCAGAATAAGCTGGACATATTTCATCAACAATTATATTTCTACGTCTTCGCTATTCAATTACCTTTCATTGAGGTCTGTCTCGGCCTTTAAATAGCGGAAATTTAACGCCAAAATGAAATCTCCCAGTAGTAATTTTCTTGTTTTGGGCAATGTACGCCATTTTGAATTCTCATTGGAAAACCGCTGTTCAAAGTGTTTCCGTTCTCACAAAGCCTACTGTGTGACAATGGCGCAAAAGTGCGGGTCGATGAACAACTCATTATTTTTAACCGACGAAGTCGAGTTAGAGCAGTCGTGACAAGAGGGTCGACTGGTTTGGTCAGTCAAAATACGTCGTGTAAGGTTCACAAGGTGTGTATTTCGCTATGGCCCACGGGATGGAATGACGTGAGAACAAGAGCGGAGTCGCCATTTTAAATTGGCAGGTCAAGAAAGGTGACGGAGGCTTGGTGGAAGATTTGCTTCGACTGTGTTGTGGTATAATTTTGTGCTGACCTCTGAACATATAGAGAAGTTGTACACAGACATCGATTAGTACACACACGCACGCACGATAGGACAAGGGCCACATAAAAAGTATCGTAGGTGTAGAAGCACACGTTCGCCGAGCAGTGTTGGCTTTGGCCAGACTGAAATATCTGTGCAATACTAGTGAAAGAAAGCAAGGAGGACTGATAATAACAGGAGGTGATGTCCAGTGGCACTGTTGATGCTGGTGGGACCAAAGTGTTGCTGAGACATCGTAAGCATAGAATCGTTCTCAGTAAATGTTATGAGAGGAACATTCTGGTGTATGTTGTTGTGGTTATGTTTAATACTTGGAAAGTATCCAGCTGCCAACGTTAAGAAAAGTTATTAGCAGGTGGGAAATGAATTACTACACGAGGCTGGATCTTCCTGGATAGTATAAGCGGCCCGGAATTATATACCAGTTACTCTTTTTAGTTTTTCTGCTTTACTTTTGATTTTAAACTGATTTGATCGATTTTAGAGTTCGAGACACTGACATGCTGACTCTGGAAGAGCAAAGCGGTTTTAACGATTACGTCATAAGACATGCTTTAATGTGTTTGAGACAAAGCGACGACTTCGCTTTTTACCAATTTCTCCAGATCGAAAATCATGTTTTTATAGTGCCATATTCACAACAGTATATAAATGCTTCGCTCACAACTCTTGATAACGCCATGTTCAGTTGTGGCCAAATATATCGTTAAATTTTTATTTTAATTTAACAAATTATTCAAAGCGATAAGACAGATGAGCTGAGTCATCCGATTTTAAACATCACGTCATTCGGTAACGCAAAAGAAAAAATACTGTAACAATTTTCGTCACGCCGGTTAGCACGTCGAGATTCTGACGATGTGTTTATCTTTATCGATGATCATGTTTTTGTAGTGCCCTATTCACAACAGTAGATAAATACATTGCTTACAACTCTCGGTAAAAGCATGTTCAGTTGTGGACAAATGTATATCAACATTTAATTTTTTAGTTTAATTCAACAAAATTAAATATTCAAAGCGATAAGACAGATGAGCTGAGTCATCAGATTTTGAACATAACGTCATTCGGTAACGCAAAGGGTAAAATACTGTCACAATTTTCGTTAGGCCAGTTAGCATGGCACGTTGAGCCAAGTAAAAACATTAATTGAGGGTGGAGTGGGTCAAAACGACTGGTAAATGCCTATAATGCGCTTTCTTGTAACCTGTACGATAGAGCATAGCAATGATTTATTTCGTTTTTGCATTCACAATTTGGCTTAAAGAGCCCTTGACATGATTAAAGGAAACTGTGCACAAAGCGTGGTTCCCAGGTGTGGGGAAAAGTTCAATTCTTTTGGGCTGTTACGGTGCCCATACTGATCAATCTTAAAGATGTGGTTACTTTTATATTGGGAAAATTATCACCCATTTTTTGAAATGCGTCTGTTTTGAGAATTGTGATGGCCTTTTTGTTCAGGGTTTTGAGGAAGACCGACCAAAAGACAGCGAAAAATGGTCTTGAGTGAAGAATGGATGAGGTCATGGGCATAGTCTGTGGAGCTATGTTTGGTGAGGAGAGGGTGAATAATTCAGGTGACCTCCTTTCCAGGGTATTGATCGCCTTTTCAGTTGGTCAAATTTCAGCGTTAGTTACAGTTACACACTTTTACTGCAACGTGCTGTTACAGATGCTTGAATGTTATTGAACCTGCAGTCACGCACGCCTCGCTTGCTTTCTTTTCGAGACGAACCAACACTTCGTCGGTTCTGCACGCATTGCGGGCCTATGTTTTTATTCCTTGCAACGCAAGGATCGTATCAAAGAACAATTTTGCTACAAAAGACGCGACCTAATAAAACGATCGCAAATCACTTTCAAAAACAAAACATCTAGAATTTTTTTTCCAAATTCCTTTCATTTTGTGTTGTGATTACATAAGACAGGAAGTCAGAATTGATTGTAGTGAACTCAACACTGACTCAAAGCTAGGGCTTACCTTTTTGAGGAGCTGCTTGGTGAGATCGGCAAGAAAATACAATAGAAGATGGCAGTGGCGTCACCAAACGGCAACTGCAGGGATCGAGCTCACGGCCATGTGAGTGCAAGCTGACAGCTTCACCCGCCAAGGCTGAAAAAACCTTCCAAACGTCTCTTCTTAAAATAACCGCAAATTCGGCGCATGGCGAAGAAATATCGCAAACAAACCAAACGAAGAAGGCACGATTTCGTACTTTCCCTGGTACGGGGCACTTCGCGCGCTTCACTTTGCTACCCATGTGGGAATATCGAAATAAATTGTTGTTGTTGTTATAATATCATCCGGAAAGCGGGCGGGGAACTTCTTTCTGTTTGTTACAATCTAACAGTTCCTGGCTTTTATCTGAGAAGTGGACGAACAGCACTTTCCTCGGAGCCATCGACCGGCAGTTCTATTTTAACCTCGAAGAGACCGTATTCTCAAATGACCTAAACATGTGACTCATGAAATTCGTCACTCGTCAAGCCTTAATTTGAGCCTGACATGTATCCTATTTGATCCCCATTTACCACGCTTTGTTGACAGAAATTTAATTACCGAGTAAACCGCAACTTAATTAATTCGGAAATCGGGTACTTCCAGTTCAAACCCACTTGCGTCTTGTCATGCTTCCACCATTGACCAAGCTCTCTGTTAAGTTTAAACGGAATCGGCTCCCAAACGTACAAGATAACGTTTTTTAGCATAAGACCTCCACCAAACTTTTGCCTTATAAATTTAGTCATGAGCAGCTTGTCACCCGCGGCCTTAAAGGCCCACCTTCACCAAAAGGGCCTTGCGCGCCGCGCTTGCTGTTTTATGAATTTCGTGTAACACGAAATTGTTTCTGAGCGGGGTTTCTTTCAAAGTCCGTTTCCTCCGGAGCCATCTTGTCGAAAATCGTCCAAAAGCATGCAGGAATTTATTCTTCAATTATCAGACTGTTGTTTCCTGGAATTATTTTGTGACTGAACCGGCCAAATGTATTTTTTTTCGCTCTTACTTCGTCCAATATGTTTCCTGCCAAATGATACCTCGCAGTTGAAGATACTGCACGGTTATGCCGAAGGAAAATATTGTCAGTATTCGTCTCAGAGGAGTTTGAGTTATGAAGCAAAGAAACAGATATTTTGTGAATCTCTTGTAGTGATGTCGTTTAAATTCCTGATTGTATTGGATGCGGGTCCTTGGCAAGTAAGTTTGATTCGTTTGATTTGATTTTATTCGCGCGATGTAAACAGAGCAGCTCGCGAGTGTGTAATAAATGAATGGTTTTGCAGGACTGTTTTCTTTTTCTTCGTCTGTGTCTATCGTCGTACGATTGAATTAAAATAATTAGTTTCTCAGTTTACCATAGGTTCAGGGAAATTTGATCGATAAGTACACACGTACGGCTGGCTTTCAAAGGCCAAAATTGTAATGCAGGAGTCACCGGACAAGTGCTATTTTTGCGAGCGATAATCAGTGAGTTGCTATTTAGTCGTATATGCTGTTTATTTCCCTTCAGACCAACCTCTATAATTACTAGGAGGGGCCTTTAAAATCACTGTTACCTTACAAGACAATGAGAATGCAATTTGCAGACTAAAACTATCGAATGCCCAAGTAACTGTTTGAGTCTTCTGCCGAGATCGCTTGTTTGCGCTTAGAAATGCGAACATAAACTGACTTCTCGCTTTCTATGTCATTGAAACTTTCACATGGCGAACATCAGATAATTCCAACATTTTGGGGGAGTAAATGCCTTTCATAAAAGCCTAAAGATTTGTAAATTGAGGCCGTAGATTGGGGCAACTTTGCAAAGTAAATCGATGCGACATGGCTCCTCCGATTTGTTTTGAATTTACGTGACAATTTTCTCGCTGGCAGGAATATTCTGGCAACCAATCAGATCGCGAGACAAACAATAGAACCAGTTGAAAACAATAACAAGCAGTCGCAAGGCCGTTTGGGTGAAGGTGGGCCTTTAAGGGACATTCTACAACGATAGGGCAATGAAATTTTGACTGAATTTTCGTTTTCATGAGACCAATGCGTCTTACCGGAAACATTTGCACGTAACACCACTTGTCAGATGTACTTTTTTGAATCCTTTCTCAAAAACCGCTCAGATCATGAAGCTCAGAAATCCGGATTTAGATTTGATCTTATGAATCCATTCGAAGTGTGAATTTTATGGAGTCGAGAACAATGATACGTAGATTATCTGGTGTGTGAAGAAAAAAATTATTTTTATTTCTTTCGTAAAGCATATCCTATTCCTAAAAACGTATCTAAGGCGTTTGGGACAAACGACCATGTCACGGCGTGTCATGCAATGCACGCTGTTAGAAATTAGCTTTTCATGCGTTGAAAATGAGCTTTTCTTGTAAAAAATTTTCAGTTGCAAAAGGAATAACTGTCCCACGGAAGACACGACATATTTTTAAGTCATCTTCAACCTGGCAGAGATATAAATTCTGAAGACCTCGCGACTTATGATTTTAGAATTTGATGACGTCACGTGAAAACCAGCAGTTAGCAGCGGCAGAAACTTTGTCAGGGTGCTAGCGATAAAAGGTCATAAAAATAAAAACCCTCAAGTATCCTTTTTCCACTCCTATTAAAAACTATGAAAAGGTGTGCAGAAGTCCAGATAAAAATCCTCACAATACTTAGTGGGCGGTAGGGGTGAGGTTGTGATGGATTATCCATTATCGCCATAATTTTGAGGCCAGTTATCCCTTGGACCTAAAATGCTTTAAATTACCAAGCATGTTATTATCCCTGAGACTACTCAATAATTTTGCCAGTCAGTGTCACTAAATCCCCCAATAGGGCACCTGATGTCAATTGCTAATTTAAGGTTCGATAGACTCACATGAATTTCAAATGACTTTGTACTATGGACTCATTAATCTGAGTTCGTTATCTGAACTCTGGAATGATGTGAATTTCATCTGACTCGATCACTCTATACGCTCGTCAATACATAAAAGTTTACCATTGAGTTTTTAGAGACCGTTGGGCTTCCAAGCCGACAGGACGTACAATATTGGCCGTCTTAACAAAGGAATAGTGTAAGGTACATACCACGCTTGTTGCATTAGTCGTAGACATCCGCCATTTCAGTTAGAAGTTCGCATACAGGTCACTTTTACTTAAACGGTAATTATCTCTTTAGACAAAGTTAGCCGTAGACATGTCCATTTTAATCTGCAAATTAGAAGTTTCTTTTACCGATTACTTTTACTTTTATCGTTTTTTTTTTTCGGGAAGCGAATCTTTCATAAAGCAATATTTGCATGGCGTTAACTCTCGAGTCTGGGATAACAACGATACATTTTTTTTTTCAACGAGGGAAATATAAGGGACTGTGCAATATTTATCAGGAGGAGGGTTGTAAAACGGAAGTGGGGCCAGAGTATAAAGTAATACACTGAGAGAGGGGGGCAAAGTCTAAATTAGTTCATGGTAAGAAGGGGGGTGATATCTAATTTTCAACGAAAATTCATCACATGTTCATTTTTGTTGTTGTGTAAAATTAGTATGGAAAATACAACAGAGGCCACTGCAGCTTATTACAGTAAAAACCCGCATGTAAGACTCTAATTTTTAAGAAACTGTTAGGCGAAGCCCATTTAGACGCCATTTACATAAGAACCTGTTCTAGCTTATTTGAAACGGGTTCTTATTTTGTATGTAAAGGTTAAGTTCAGTGCCGTTGTTTCTGCTAGGGTTTTTATATGACCCAGTGTGTTATAAAGTTGGCTTGAAATGGGGGCCGGGGGGAGGGGGGTGGTACCTTAGCTATCAGCTTTAATAGGGGGTAAGAAGTTATTTCAGCCTTTGTACAGGGCTTAAGTTAACTTTATAGCGTGTTGTACTCATTTTAGACCCCCCCCCCCCTTCCCCCCCTCCTGATAATTATTCTGCTGTCCCTAATAAGTTACCATGGGTCCCAGAGGCTTTTCTTGCGCGGTTTCCGGTTGCAGCTTATGTTTTCTATTGTCAAAAAGTGAAATTTAATGACGGAAGGCCAAGAAAAGCAGCTTTAAAAAATCACCTTGTGATTGCCATGTATTGCACATGAACACGCGATTATGAAATACACATTATATTTCTTCTAAATAAAGGCACAATCGGAAACCAAGTTCAGACACCATTGCTAACGATCTTCTCTGTATATATGCCTTTTTTATTGCTTCATTCCCGGAACCTCATTCCGAGTTGTCACGACTAGCAATCTTTGACACAATTCATTTCATTGCCTTCAATTTTCATTACTGAGGTTAGCTACCTAATTTTGCCTCTGGAAACCTGAGCTCTACTGTTTTTCTGAGGCAGGCCGCATGACGACCACGCTTTTCAAGTTTGGTAAGACTGTACAAAATTTGGTAGGAAGTAAAAACGACGTCGGCATTAGTGAAATGAAACCGATAACCCCATTTTTTTTAACCGTGCGGGGACAATAAATCAAATGACAGACTGCAGGTCTTGTAGACCGGCAAAATCACCGAAGTCAGCAATATAATAGGCTTGTCTGAAGCTTTTGATACAGTTGATAATGAAATTCTTCCTACTGGTAAACTAGACACTACAAAAATATGCGTACCATTAGCATGGTTTAAAAGCTACCGGTCTCTTTTTTTTATAAGAACGCGTAAAATTTGGCTGAGCCTGAGGATGTTCTTCTTTTAGCCCATACATTTTCTTAAATTTTGGGACAAATCTCAGCCTCCACGTTCTAATAAAAATGGTTCTTATAAAAAAAAAAAGAGTGTATCTAGTAGAAAGGCAAAAAAAAGTTAAATATCTCTACCCGTCCCTGCCTTGTGTTTATGTTTGTTCTCTCCTTCTAGCCCATAAAAGCTTTTGTTTTCCATTTTTACGCGAATTGAAGATGTAACTATGACGGATTATATCAGTCACGCTCCCGATTTCAGTTCATTTTAAGCTGATCAAGAGTGACTGTCACATGAATTGTACCATTAACAGGACCGTCTTTGAAAGTGGACCACAGTTTCAATGATCATTCCTTGAAGACCTTAAAGCATTCCTCCAACTACCATGAGGGGCCGAGAGAGAAATCTGACTGAGAGGCCTGGCTCGAAACTTTTTGGGACGGTGGTTTTGGCGCTCTCCCTTCTTGGGCTGCACGGGTCCTTATGTTATTTCCGACCACAACTTGAGGGGAAAACATCCCCTTTGAACCAGGATAGTGTTGGAAACACCCATGGCAATAATCGAAAGCTTTTAGAATTTAACATCAGCGTTGAATCTTATCAGCGACCATCAACATCACCGCGTGAATTCCGTCATACTTCTACTAAGGTAAGATTCTTAGCTTCCGTTGAACCATTTTTTTGTCTAGAAGCTCCTAGAAGCTGTAAGAAGAGCAGTCACAGAACAAGATGGTGGTAATACGGGTGGAATTCTGTGAAAGTTGACGATATGGCGAGCTGGGAGTCGTTTGTCAGAATGTTGGAAAGGTGTGAACCTGATTGTCATCAGCTCGCCGGGTGCGACAGGTTTCCCCACTTCATTGCTATTGTCTTTATTTCGTGTATTTTTTGCATGTTTCGTGTTTTTCTAAATGAGCTCTATTTGTTCATCGCATTCTGTGTAGTCGGCACTGGTAGTCGGCACATCATTTGTAAAAAGGTCAATGTTTCGAATTTCAGTGCCATCACAATTATGCAAAGTGCAGTACATAACATTGACTTTAAAAGATGACCCTGAAGCCCATGCAACAACCTTGAACGTAATCTGGTAAAATATAAGGGGCCTCAACAAATCTATTAAAAGAAGAAAGCTGTTTCGCCTTGCATCTCATCAAATTTGATGTAATTTTTTTTGCAAGAAACTTGTAGTGATGAAGGATTGGAGGACTTTAGGCGCACAGAATGGGGAGTTGAGATTTTCTGCGCATAGCTCCAAGCATAGTAAAGGTGTCATGACACTGTTTAGGCCTTCTCTAAGTGTTGAAGTGCAGAACACAACGGCAGATAAAATGGTACAATTGTGATTGTCAACACTGTAATTAATGAAGATGATCTATGTCTTGTTAATATTTATGCTCTAAAGGTTCACATCCAGCAAGTTAGCTTTTTCGGCAAGATGCTCGATCCTATTGGCCCAAGACAAACTGTCAAAATCTTGGTAGGCGGAGACTCAAACTGTACAATGTACACTTTTGATAAGTTAGGCGGCAAAGATATTATCTTTAAGAAAAAAAGTCATCCAGTCGATCAAGGAGCCTTGTCAAAACTAGTTGTTTATTTGTATATTTATTTTTTTGCAATGGTAGCGAACAGGTCTTTCTCAATGGCGTTATAGTCATAAGTATTGAACCATGGAGATCGGACTCCTTGACGTCTTGATCTCACTGACTAACATCTCACTAACTGAACATGAGGGCCGTGCTGGGGAATATTGGCAGGTAGGCTATCGATGAAATTACTCGTTTCAATCGTTTTCACATAACGGAGGAGAGTGTTCATGTCGGTCATTGTTTTCTCAGTATTGATGACACTTCTTGTATTGTTGTCACTTCTTTGGTCGTTAATGTTACAATTAAAACCTGAATTTGTTCCTGGCTTTAGCTTTTATTGTGCCATCTAAGTCGCAAGGTTTTTTCCCTTTGGGATAATAAAACTCGCTCGGTAAATGATCGATTCCTTGTCGGCTTAAATGTAATTAGTTAGGGTAAATCTTTGGAAGATTAAGGTTAAGGTTTTCTCGCTATTGTTAGAATCCTAAAGCTTTTCAGGTTTTCTGCTTTTCCGAGGGGAAAATATGCAAACGGCCGCTTCCGCGGCAATGTTCTTTCTAGGCACGGGGGGGGGGGGGGGGGGGTACTCCCTATAGTGGGCTATACGGGGAGGCTCCGCCCGAAGGGGGTGCCTTTTTTAAGCTCGCAGTATATTAAAGGGTAGCGCGAAAATTGCCATTTTACTATGCGAAAGGGTCACAAAATCAGCTCCAAAGTGAAAGAAATGGTGGCTAAAGCGAAGTATATCAAAGGGTGCCACAGTTTGGCAGAGATGACTACGCAACTAAATCAGAACAACTAATACCCCGGGAAAAACATGGCGATTACAGGAAATTCTATTGTTTTGGCTTATCCTTGAGGTATAAGAATGGGGTGCAGTTTTCCTCTAGGTATATGAAAGGGGTACCATTTTGGTAAAAATTAGTATAATATTAAAGGGGTAAGGGTTTGAAGCTCCGGGCGGAGCCTCCACGTATAAACCTTTATTGAGTAGCCGCCCCCCCCCCCCCCTCCCGGGTCTAGGCATGGCCGTTCTTCTTTCCAGGAAACTGCCACTTGCTTGGTACCGTTTCCTGTCAAAGGTTCTTGATTTGCTAAAGTTTTTCCACGCTCACTTGCTCCTCTGAAGTGAACTACTGTAGCTCCCAGAATTTCCTGTCTCGTTAACGTCTCCGTTTCTTCTGACTGCTAGATGCGAAAGATTCCAATCAGTCCGGTTTGGTGTTCACCGTCTATCGCATCGTTATTGTTCCCATGCCCAATAGCCGTCCATCCTATTGGACAGAGTCTTGCACTCGGTTCGTTCCCTTTACCAGGTACTTCTTCGATCGTAGTCAGAATTCGTTGTTTGGTCGATCCTAGAAGGACATCGATCTTTCCTCTTCCGGGAGACCTGCGGAAAAGATGTGCCGTTCAGGTGAGACCACTTACGTTTTATCTTCGCCCAATTGATAGGCTTTGTTCCTCCACAAATCTTCTAAGACGTCTTTGTTTTAATGGTTTGGTTCGTTTTCCTATCAAACGCATTGACACGAATTTCACTTGCTGATCATTTGCGACGTTAACAACGATTTGTTTCTTTTGACCTTGTACACCCAGTTCTTCTGCAAGATCTTCAGTCATGTTCGTCCTGTCACTTGCTTCATCGAGAAAACAGTTCACAAGTATTAAGGATTCAGGTGTTGCCAATTTTGGGGGATCACTAAGACAGTCTGAACCGCCACAACTTTTTCGTCTGCCAGTTTAATTCCCACTGTAGCTTTATGGGTACTTGCATCCCAATCCCTTTCCGTGACTTGGGAAGTTGCACCTTCTTTGGACAGGCGTATCATCGCTAATTGCTGTAGTTTCGTTTTCCATCTTACTTGGACCGTTTAAATTTACGTGTTTCTTTCTCCATGATGCGAGAAAACTCTATATGCATGTAGAAGACTGTGGTGGGTATCCTTGCACCTGTTGACCTTACATTCTTTATAGCTTGAACAAGAGTTACCGAAATGATCTGATCAGACATCTTTACGATAACCTCAGTTGTTATTTTGTTATTTTAGCCACCCCTTTGGCTGCAATCGGTAAAACTTAAAATCCCAAAATCCCAAGAGTTAATAGAATTTGTCCTACTTGCGTACCCAATTTAATTGAAGATGAAATTCACTTACTTTTTCACTGTCCTAAATACTCAATTTTTAGAGATAGGCTTTACAGGAAAATAGAGTACCGCCTACCAAATATAAAACTATTACCTACATTAAAAGTTACAAAAGAATTAATGAATTTGTTAACATTCAAATGATGACATTCATTCTATCATGCTTAAATTTAAGCAATCATTTATTATCAATTCACACTGATGTAACTTGATTGTTATCTCCTTATTACATTATTATTTCTCCTTTGTTAAGTTGTATGCTTTTGCAATACTGTAAGAACTTGATGATGATGATGATGATGATGATGATGATGATGATGATGATGATGATGATGATGATGATGATGATGTCATCACCCCCACTCTTCCTGTTACATACATACAAGAGAGGATTAAGGGGTAGGAGAGTTAATTCCCCATATAGGTCCTATCCCCATGGTAGTCCCTCTTAAGTTATTTTTAGTAACAAAATGGCGGGAAATTCGTTATATCGTTTAAGTGGATAAACATGGTTAACCAAGTACGATAAAAAAGCAATGCTGATTCAACGGTAGGGAAACTGTATATTTACCAATATTTCAAAAGGCAAAGCCTTTCTTCTTCAGGGTCTTACAGAGAATGACTCTAAGGGCAAAAACGTTACAATTTAAACTAAGAGTATAAAATATGATACTAAAATAACAACTAAAGCAGGTTGTATTACAACGCTTAAAAACTGGCGTAAAAAATAAAAACGTTACGATTTGAATTTTATATTTAAAGAAGCTAATATTACAACGGTAAAAACTGGCGACAAAACTAAAAACGTTGCGATTTAAAATTTGAAAAATGTATAAGTAGGATTTCAATTTTTTTCTGTTTGGAGAACCTTGTAACGAGGTCTTTCAGAAACCGTCATAAGATAGCCCATAATACTAAAAGCAAAATTTGGCGCCAACTTTGTGACGTCATTTTCCAGGCAAAAATGTCAAAATTGGAAAAACTAAAACCACGAAGTTGTACATGATAACGAGTTCTATATTGATGAGAAATTTTAGGGTATATGCTTTGAAACTCAAAAAGTTATTTGAAACTGGAATTTTCCACTATTTTGGTACTAAAAATAACTTAAGAGGGATTTCGATGGGAATACTGCCTATACGGGGGAGTAGCTCTCTTACCCTTTATCCTCTCTTGATACATATTATGCCTTTACTGCTCATGCCCACAGGACCGGTCCACCACCCGCAACTAACTACATACAGAAATAGAGATTCTTTCTTCATCTGGGCAAAACATAACAGAATTCTTTGAGAGTACACAAAAGCCACATTGTTAACAGACTTCTTTAGGTTTGAACAGAAATTTCAGATGGTACTTTTGAGGTGCAAACACATTTTTAGAATGGGGAATGAGTGAGGGATATTTTTCTCTTTTATTATTTCCCTTTCTCATTTTTCCTGACATTTGTATCCACAAAAATGTATGTAAATATTTAGTCTTTCTGACCGTCATCAAAGAGTGACCTGTCTTTTTCTCTTTTTCTAGGAATGCTCTGAATTGCGGCATTTAAACAGCTCAGAACAACGCTGCCAGTTTATCAAGTCGTCCAACAGTTGTGAGATTGATCATGGCTTTATACAGTATATCCAGATTCCGTACTGTTCATTTCCGCGTGTAGTTTCTTTGGCGTTTGTCTTACTGGTATGTTAATAATTATCTTCACTTATAACTCCCTTGGAAGGAAACATGATCAGCCTCTTTCCAAGTCCTCGGCGAAAAATTAAATGTGACGTCACCCGTCGAGCTCAATGGGAAGATTCGCCTAGGGGCGCTTTCCTTTTGTGTGGAAAAACCGTGCATTCATTCATTCATTCATTCATTCATTCATTCAACCGGTTGTTCCGGTGGGAAATCAAATGGAACGGTCCTTTTTACTGGAAATTTTTTGGAAAAAAGGAATACCATCAGAGGTATTCCTCTTTTCTCGGTCTTACCGGAATTATTGGAATATTGCTGTCCCATTTGCGCCATCATGCTAGTGCCATGCTCCTTGATCAATGTGACGGTGATTAGTGAATACGCAGGTTTGTCTGTGGAAAAATGTGCTGTTCCATTTGGCGGAAAATTCTCACTGGTTTTTGCTACAAATGGACAGCGCTCCTCCCGTTCGATATTGTTTGTGGAAAAATTGTGCTGTTCCATCTGGCAGAAAATTCTCACCGGTTTTTCCGTACAGATGGCCGAGTGCTCTAGGACTCGAGCTAGCGTGTTCGGCCCCAATTTGCAAGTCTCCTGCTGTCACTTGAAAAGCCCGTGAAGGCATGAGGACATGCTGGGACACGATAAGAGAAACTTGCGTAAAAGAAGGAAAGAATTAAAGAGCTGAGAATTAGATTTATAGTTTACTCGTCCATTGTCTAATTAACACAGATTTTAACTGGACAAAAATAAATTACTGACCAGGAAAAATAACTCAAGATAGTTTTTTGTTTCGTTTCTTTTTTCTTTCTTTCTCGAAGATAATAGTGAACAGGCTACTCTGTAAATTTAAATCGAAATAAAGTCTATGTACGTGGGTGTATGTATCATGAGCCAACTCAATACTGTAGATCTTGTAAGCTACGAGCTTACGTGCGACTGAATTAATACACGACTGTTCAGTCAATTATAAGAGTGATCTGTGTGTATTCACCAGTGACAAATAGATTTAGGTTATTGTTAAATGGTTTACAATTTTTTTAATTGACTGCTTCGAGTAATAATCCCTTAGTTCTTAACACAACTCCAAATACTAACATTTTCTCCCTAAACATTTAGGCTTTATGGCTGTTGTTCCTGTTCATTACTCTGGGAGTTGCAGCAGATGACTAGTAAGTTTTAAAACTAAGGGCCTGTTTGCAGTACCAGGGTTTCCTCAGCAGATGATAAAAAGTTGTCTGGGGTTGCCCAGCAACCATTAATGTAGGGTACCCTACCACCCGCGGGCCAACTTGATTGTCATGCGCTTGCAACAAGAACTCATTTTTGCGCCAACGCATTTTTGCCCCTTTGGTTCAAGCTATCGGGCTATACATTCATAGGGAAATATTTGCTCTTTAAGGTAAACCTAGCTGCCTTGTGAACACGACAATGAAAAAAAAGAGAAGCAAGGTGAAAGTGCTAGGAGAATGCTCTTGAAACCCTAGCACTAATAGTTACCTTACAAGTCCTTCTAAACAGGCCCTAAAAATTTGTTACTGCAAACAAATTTGCTGGCATATACGACACAACTACAGAAAACACCCCAAGCTTAAACTGCTGTATTGTATGCCATATAACACGAAGGGTGTTTGTTTCATGACAATAAAATACATTCATTTTGTAAGCCTAATGATATAGAATTTAAGTTAAAATGAGCTGAAATAAAACGAGTTTTCAGAGCTTTGATTCTTCCCTCAGTGTTTCTTTTCTTTTTTTCAAATCACTTGTAATTATAATCGCTGCAGAGAATTATGCATCAAAAATGTTTTCTTTTAATTGACGTTTTAGAGTTTCACCCCACAGAACTCATATTTTCGCTCTGATAAAGCTCGGTTTTAGCCAATCAGAACACAAGCAGCTTCCAGTCTATATCATAGTATATTGTGTGATTGGCTGTTTTATTCAGACTGACATTTTTATCACGCTTCCTATAGCTTCTGTCCTTCTCTGAAGGTAATCTCCAAGACACTGAACCTCAGTCAGAATATTGCTGTATCCTTTGATGTGTTAACGACTTTTTATGAATTCTCTTTCTAATATTTGCAGTATAATGTCTCACTGACCGACTACAACTGCCTTCACTCAGCAGAGTTGTTGCATATATGTAATCATTATACTTACTCATTGTTGTTCTACAGTAGTGATTATATATCGAATTGATACTCAATCAACAAAATTATCAGGAAGATAAAGAGAAAGGTCACCAAACAAATTTAATTAGTACCTTTGTCCCACGGCAGTAGACCACCAAATCGGCCTACCCTATATATACCCATGAGTTCCTACTACACCATCCCCTAGCAGCTATTACATTGAAGAAAAACCTTCAGAGGAAAAGAGACCTAGATGTTAATAATAACAATAATAATAAAAATAATAATAATAATAACAACAATTGTTATTATTATTATTATTATTATTATTATTATTATTATTATTATTATTATTATTATTATTATTATTATTATTATATAGCAGAATTCACGACTGTATGCTAAAAGCTAAACTAGCTACACAGGGTGCGTAGAGTAATCTGTGAGCCTCGGAGTGAAATATATATATATATATATATAAAAGTTAATGGTTGCCTCAGGCCAACAAAGAATGCCACTGCGTCAGGAGGATCAAAGATTCACAGTCCAAGCCTCAATGCATGGAATTAAAACTCGTTGAAGGAAAGCGAGGACGGACAACTTCTGACGACTAAAAAGTTAAAAAATTTAATGGAAAATAAAAACGTTTTGGTCTTAGACCTTCATCAGTTACATGAAAAATTGCACTTATCAAATCTACCTTAAATAAGATTACAGAACAAAACAAGACGCAAAATACAATTCAACGCTATGAGTTACGTAACCGTAGTGATTATAACAATACTAAAACGAGGATAAGTGACGCTAACATTAAAGAAAAAAAAACAATATAGTACAACGATTATATAAGGAAAAAAGGAAAACTAAACAATACTAACAATTAAACGTAATTACAAGGTGTAGATACAGGTACAACACTAAATAAATGAACGATACAAGGCAAAAATATAACAAAAGACCGGAAATATGCTTCTATAAAAATAAATAACAAAAGATGACAGATAAGACTAAAAACTAAAAACTACTAATTCAAAAAAGATGACATTTGCAATGCGGCAAAAGAAAGAGCAGTCAAAAGGAAAGCAACCTACGTTTACGCAATTAAACATGGATCATAACAAAATCCCAAATCGAGGCCTTTGGAGCCCCAAAGGGCCGATAGACAACAAAATCCCTGGGGGGGGCCCTTAAACAATAATGACCGTATTAAGTTCCCCGGACAGGGCCTTTGAGTATACCCAACACCTAAGAGGCTGACAAAATCCAAGAAAAGGGCCTTTGAAGGGCCATATATCGCGAACGAAGAATCGCAAAAAAGAAAATTAATTACAACAAATTCTATTCCTAGAATGAAATTCTTTTCTTTTATTTAAACCATGGGGTGCCAAAGAGAACAGCTGAGCACTCCAATAAGCCTTTTTTGTAATTAAAAGCCTGTCGATCTCATCCGAGTTGTTTGGGGCCTGCACCTGATCAATACATTGAAACGAAAAATCATCTAACATGTGTGAAGTTTTGTTGAAATGCACTGCTACTTCACAAGTTGTTTTGTTTGTGAGCATAGCAGACTTGTGATTACGAAACCTAATTCGAAAATCAGTGGTTGTAGATCCTATGTATTGCAAACGACATTTCTTGCAAGAAACCAAATAAATCACATTTTTAGAATCACAAGAAAGTCTTGAATGAATGGTGTATTTTTTGCCAGTCTGCAAGCTAAGAAATGATTTGGATTCAACAAAGAAATTTCGACAAAGATCGCATCTATTCCTTTCGCATTTGAAACAGCCATTGCTTTGTTGAATTGAATTGTTCTGTTTTTAAGGAGAATTTCTTTCTTCAGATCCATGGCACGGCTATGGGTCCGAAGAATGCTTGTAGTTATGCCGATTTAGCCATGGGCGAAATTGATCTTAGAGCTAAATTTTCCGCTCCGATAAAGCCGTCCTTGTGGTGGCGATATCGTGACGACGTTTTTGATCTTTGGCAGCAAGGCCTTCCTGCCTTACATCAATTTACTGATTACATTAATTCTCTATACCCTACTATTAAATTCGAGTTAGTTTTTTCTGAGCACGAGCTTCATGTACTAGACCTTACTCTACACCTTGTCGATGGGTTTATTAGGACTGACGTTTATTCTAAACCTACAGACAGTCATTTATATCTTCCACCTTCCAGCTGCCATCCCAAGCATGTCTTCAAGGCTATTCCTTTTGGAGTAGCCACAAGATTGAAAAGAAATTGCTCTGAAGAAATTTTCCTTGCCAAGAGAACAGCTGAGTACAAAGGATACCTTGTTAACCAGGGTTATCCCTCTAAATTAGTCAATGATCAATTCTCCAAAGCCTCCGCCATTTCTAGAAATGATTTACTCAGGACACGTCGAAAAGAAGCGAAGAAATTATTTCCATTCGTATTGACATTTAATCCAAATTTACCGAACGTGGGTAACATAATTAGAAAGCATTTGTTGATTTTACAATCCAACCCCAAATTAAAAGAACTTTTCCCTCCAGGCTCTATCATACCATCTTTTCGTAGGTCAAAAAATCTTAAAGAATTATTGGCACCATCTCGTTTTAAAACAGCCGAAGAGGGACAAACAATTCAACAAAGCAATGGCCGTTTCAAATGCGAAAGGAATAGATGCGATCTTTGTCGAAATTTCTTTGTTGAATCCAAATCATTTCTTAGCTTGCAGCCTGGCAAAAAATACACCATTCATTCAAGACTTTCTTGTGATTCTAAAAATGTGATTTATTTGGTTTCTTGCAAGAAATGTCGTTTGCAATACATAGGATCTACAACCACTGATTTTCGAATTAGGTTTCGTAATCACAAGTCTGCTATGCTCACAAACAAAACAACTTGTGAAGTAGCAGTGCATTTCAACAAAACTTCACACATTTTAGATGATTTTTTGTTTCAATGTATTGATCAGGTGCAGGCCCCAAACAACTCGGATGAGATCGACAGGCTTTTAATTACAAAAAAGGCTTATTGGAGTGCTCAGCTGTTCTCTTTGGCACCCCATGGTTTAAATAAAAGAAAAGAATTTCATTCTAGGAATAGAATTTGTTGTAATTAATTTTCTTTTTTGCGATTCTTCGTTCGCGATATATGGCCCTTCAAAGGCCCTTTTCTTGGATTTTGTCAGCCTCTTAGGTGTTGGGTATACTCAAAGGCCCTGTCCGGGGAACTTAGTACGGTCATTATTGTTTAAGGGCCCCCCCAGGGATTTTGTTGTCTATCGGCCCTTTGGGGCTCCAAAGGCCTCGATTTGGGATTTTGTTATGATCCATGTTTGCGTAAACGTAGGTTGCTTTCCTTTTGACTGCTCTTTCTTTTGCCGCATTGCAAATGTCATCTTTTTTGAATTAGTAGTTTTTAGTTTTTAGTCTTGTCTGTCATCTTTTGTTATTTATTTTTATAGAAGCATATTTCCGGTCTTTTGTTATATTTTTGCCTTGTATCGTTCATTTATTTAGTGTTGTACCTGTATCTACACCTTGTAATTACGTTTAATTGTTAGTATTGTTTAGTTTTCCTTTTTTCCTTATATAATCGTTGTACTATATTGTTTTTGTTTTGTTTTTTTTAATGTTAGCGTCACTTATCCTCGTTTTAGTATTGTTATAATCACGCCGGTTACGTAACTCATAGCGTTGAATTGTATTTTGCGTCTTGTTTTGTTCTGCAATCTTATTTAAGGTAGATTTGATAAGTTCAATTTTTCATGTAACTGATGAAGGTCTAAGACCGAAACGTTTTTATTTTTCATTAAATTTTTAGCCAATGGCGTCACGTTAGTGACGTCATATGGCTACTGTCAAAGGCTGGGGGGATATTCTGTGAGACGATGGGTGGGGGTGTGCACCGGGACGCTGAAAGTCATACCTTATCAGCGGCACAAACCCATGCAGCTAATGTTATGGGAGTAAGACCCCCGGGCTTTGAAGTGTTTTGCATTCGCAAGTGTGGACCTACTTCGAATGCCTGTTTTGTGTACGTGAGGTCTGGCAGGATTTTATTCGCGTTGTAGTCCTGTGTTTACTTAGCTGAAGTACATTTTTCCACAGCAGCAAATACAAGACGGACTTGCCAATTTCAGATGTTGTATGAACAGAACGTGGAAATTAACGTTACATCGATCCCTAATTGTAACAGTGAAAGAAACAATATTTAAAGCCCAAGTTTATAACGATAGTGAAAAGAGTAGAGTAAAACAGCATAAAATTTTTCGGGATTATCTCTCGGTAACAGCGAATCTAAAATTTGCAGTGTCATTTTTGTGTGCGTGTTATAAAACATGAACCCAATTAAAACTAAATCGGAAATTGCGCGGCTTGTTGCTAGCTATTCTTAAAACTGAAAAACTTGAATGAAACTAGTCTTAAAATCCAAGTCACAGTGGTGATCAAGGGATTAGAGGATGGATGTAGTAAAATCTTAACAAGATACTAAACGTTATTTCGGGGTTATTCATAGCTCAAAGTGTAAAGCGTATGTTGAGAAATTTGCATAGTTGACAGCTGTAATTTCAGCCTTATAAGGAATGTAACGCAACACTTGAAACATCTCGAACCGACCGAAACAGTACCGAAAGATTAACAACAACAGATATGTGACAAAGCATTCTAACAGAGACCTGTTGGATCTACTGGAAAGCGAGCTGAATTTGAACATTTTCGTACTGTTCGAAGGTAAAGCAAACGAAATTTATTCGGCTGTAGGTTGAGACTCCAAATAAACACGTGAGCTAAAAATAACTTTGTACCGTGGGAAAGTTACAAATGTAAACATACTTTGGTCGATTTGTGAAGCAAAAAGACGAAAATTATTATAGCCGACTTGATTACAAAGCAAGCAACTTCAAATAACAGGGGAAATAAATATAGTTGCAAAACTATTTCAGTCGTGTTTATAAACGCTAGTTCAAACCGATTTCGAACGAAAATATTGTGGATACAAGAAACGCCGTTTGATGGCAGACTCCTGTTTTGACAATACAATGTACTAAGAACGTAAGTGGTTGCCTGAAACGTCTGAAACCTTACAAATTAAACAAAGTAAAGCGAGTCGCGTGTCACGCAAATCACGCAGAGCGTCAAAACGGCACCCTTTAGAAAGTTGACCGTTTATGAGCACTGAAAAGTATTGGATATTCGCCGGTAGAAGTAAGAAATTAAAAGGTTCAACTGCAACTTGCATTTATTTCTGAAGTAAAATTGTTAACTTTCCACTGATCTTTGCCTAAATTATGTATGCAATATTTTTCGACGGTGAGTTTAAGTTTAAGTTTACTTGTTTTTGTCTGTGTTCTTTGAAGAACCGTGAAACAAAGAGCTTTCTTCGGTTTTTTTTTTACTCCGCGTAGTCACGCTGCTGAATCATTACCAGGTTTTATAGTGGATAACCACAAGATCTTTTTGATGGTGGTGGTGGGGGGGGGGGGGGGGCTGAGGGGTTAGGGTGGGACTTACCGGAGGTGTAAAGTCCCATTGGTTGTCAGGACAAATTTCACCATATTGTGAAAAAAAACGTCATTGGCTCTGCGCGTATTGCGCGCCTATGTTTTAACTTTTTAGTCGTCAGAAGTTGTCCGTCCTCGCTTTCCTTCAACGAGTATGTATATATATATATATATATATATATATATATATATACATATATATATATATATACATATATATATATACATATATATAAATATATATATAAAATAATATTTATAACTAAGAAGTACTTATGGAATAAAGGAATACTAAAATCTAAATCTCGAGCATCCATAAACTAGATAAGATGACAGAGTTCTCTAGATTTGTCCATCCCTCAAGTTGCGACTTTGAACGTTTGGGCAATTATTATTATTATTATTATTATTATTATTATTATTATTATTATTATTGAATAAACGAATGAATCAATCAATCAATAAATAAGCTGCATGTACAGCAAGGTAGGAGAATGCTGAAAACTTGTCAACACACAACCCCATGCACAATACAAAATTTTGAATTTATCAACTGAGTTGATAAGGTAAATTGGCCACCGTAAAGAGATTGAAAGCTAATCAATGTCTTTACGGTGGCCAATTTACGTTATCAACTCAGTTGATAAATCCAAAATTTTGTGTTTCACGTCCCCACCGACGCAGCACCACAGTTTCTTTAGAAACTAGCCCCCATGCGGGATAGACCTGCTGTAATGTGGGTACCTGCTGCGGGTGGTCAGTGACATTTAAACCATACTCAAACTCAGCATATTAGGACCGTGACACTGAACAAGAATGATGCCCGAAGGCAAGTAATTATTAAGCAACCGCAATCAAAGAACACCAAGATGCTAACTAACTAAAACAGACACCAACAACATGCTAACGCTAACAGGTACCGCTAAACACTATGAACGCAACACTTGCTCCTTATTGTCAACTAAGTTAAACTAGCCGGCGTTTTAATCATGTATCAAAGTTATGCTTATCAGCTGCTAGCACTGACATTTTGGTAGGTTCTGGAGAACCTATATGTAATCTCCAGACCCTTTCAAAATGTGCTGGCAGGCAAAGTTGGACCCGCCCTATCATACCTGGTACTATACATAACATTTTAGATAACGCAGCTCTTGAAGAATCTCAGATGTAGTATTAGTAAAAATTACTTTTTTGAACAATAACTATAAAGTTATTTTGTAATTTAATTCCTTGACTGTAGTATAAACTAGGGGGTGACTTTTTTAGCTTGTGGCAATGGCGCTCCTGACATTTTTAGTACTCTGGCAGCTCTCTCTCAGAGTAAAAATCGGAGCGGAGAACAGCTTGGAATACAGGCCCTCTTTGGTAAGAAATTTCACTTGACTAGTAATACTACTGATATCCGCAGTTTTCTTTGGTCTTCAATTTTAATTAATGTTGTAACGACCATGCAAATGGCGGTTTATGTTTCATGCATGCAGCGAATCTCCTCTGAATGGTAAGTGTTAAATAGTTTGTGCATGGTTACGAACTCAACTAACTCCGCTCAGGAGAAGTGTTTGCCTAGAGGCGGAGAAAAAGGGACTGGGGTTTGGATGGAGGATGTGGGCAGTGGAAGTCCGATTTTTTATGACAGTTCACAACATAAATTTTGTGTTATTTTCTGCCTTTCAGGTGGTGGTATGTTTATCACAACGGTTGTTCTTGGTGTTGTATCCTTTATCTCAACTGTCACAGTGACAAGTCGTCCATTCACCAGAGATGTATTATTCTACCTGGGAGCGGTTGCGTGGACGTTTCTTACCTTGCACAAAGAGAACATAACATTAACAGAATCAATAGGTAATTACTGTACCTAATGCTCACCGGCTATTAAAACGTGCCAATATTAGTCTCCCTTAGCGTACAGACTGGTAATATATTATGTAAGAAAAGCAGAGCTAATTTGGAGCAATCTGAATTTCAAGGAGACCTCCAAGGACCAAATCGTCACTTACCCTGTTTTCCACCAAGACCGTTGATTTTTGATCAATATTTAATTTCCAAGACTGATATAAATGGAGACGCCTCTAGCAGACCGACATAGGCTTACCTAGTTACAAGTCTAATAAATAAATGTTAAAGAATTTGTATAAGCTTAGGACTTAGATGACGAAGATTTCACAGTTTGTTCAAATTTCTCTTCGGGAGACATTAAATTCACGACCTGCTCCCATCTGGTCCTGTAGCTCATTCAGTAAGGCATCCGTCGGTTCGTTGATCGAAACCCAGGGATCATCGGTTGGAATCCCACTGGCCTAAGGTCAAAGAATTTTTTATTACGCTTTTCCTCACTGGGGCAATGCTCATGCAGTAAGAAATTTAAGAGTTCACTTCAGCACTTAAATTTACACTAAAGAGTCAATTCTCTGTTTCGTAGTTGAAAATTGGAGATCTTGAAGCCATGTTCCCGGCCCAGAAAATTTAAAGTTCACTGCAAATGTTTCATGATTTTTTTCCAAACAGTGACCACCCCTGGAAAACTCCTACCGGCCCCATCGCTCATGATTTAGCTTGTTTTATGGTATAGTGATTTTTGTTAACAATCATTTGCTTGCTTACTTCTGTACGTAGGTTTTATAGTATTTTACGTGGCGTACATTCTTGTGGTAATTATTGGCCATTGCATCTACCAACGATGGAAAAGAAAAATAACGGCAACTGGTGAGTTCAGGTCGCTCACAGTATGAACTATTATGTAATGTTAGATATAGCTTGCACATCCTTCTCTGCCGTAGGAAAAGACGTTTACAGTATATCCGAGGTAAATTTTTTTTTTCATTTACTTGTTGATGGTCATTGTTACAAAAAAAAATTGTGTGGTCATCATGTCCTACCACTGCAGCTACAGTTTCTCTTTGCCGCCATTGATCATCAAGTTCCACGGGGAAATTCAGTTGACAGTTTATTTACATTGTTTCTCATTTAACGGTACTTGCGGCCAGAAGGTGCATTTTCTGCAGGCCATTGGCATGCTTCCGATCCCGTCGATTTCTGAAAGCGCAACAATAGGCCATTTCCTAGTTTCAAAGAACCTCACTCTTAAAACGAGGCCAAGTGCAAAACCTTTCATTTGTAATTGAGTTTTATATGCATGAGAAATAAAAATTATTTTCATATCAAAGACTTCGCACTTAGCTCCATTTTGAAAAAGAGGCTGGAGGCAACTCGGAAATGGCCTATTATTGTAACCCAAGGTTAGCATATGATTAACCTTGAATCTTACTTTCTATCTCGTGGTTGCGATAACAATCAAGAGATTATGTGACCAAATTGCTGCATTCCTATGCTCATTTCCGTGATCAGTCGTGTAGAATAGGTGTTGTTCGTGTGATGTTCGGTATTCCCAAGAGAGAAACTTCGCTGTGTTTTTGGGCCTTGTCGGAGATATTTTCGTCATTTTTAGGCAGTGATGTATGGATAACTGTGTTCTGCTGTTAGAGTAGTTACTCGCGTCGTTTATCACTGATTTCACGCTGAGTAGTATTCAATATGTTGCGGCACAATTTAAGAGAAATAAAGTTAGATCGCAGCGAACAGCGATGTGTTCTTAGGATATTTTTGTCAGGCGCATATCTTGTTTTTACTTGCGTTTATTGTGAAGCATACACAGTCGATGAGAACAGTCGATTTCCGGTTTTGATTACATAATAATCTTCGACAGTGCAATGTTTGATTTTGCTGATACGACTGAAAATGGAATCTGTGTTAGAACATTCAATTCACCAAGAAAAAACAGGAAACACGAATGGAATAATTTGTATTATTAGGTGCGGTATAAAGAGGAGATCAGAGAAGTCATTTTAATATTCCTCTTTGATGTCGCTAATGCTGGCGAGTAGTAATGGAAGATTGTCCACAGAAGAGTAACGTTTATGGAATTTGGAGTGCTAAAGTTAGCGTCCTTGAAATCAAGAAGTCTACACAGCTAAGAGAGTCACCTCACAGTATTGAACGGACCACTGACGTACGAAGCTTTACTCACGTGTACCCTGTTTTGTGCAATATGATTATAATATATTTAATTTTTGATTGCGTGATTTCTTATGAAAAATAATGAATGGATTATTAGAGCTGCGTTTAGCTGGTCTTCAATGGTCTGGGCTAATAATGTGGTTTTTCTGAGCAGTTGCAGATTCTTTAAAATTATCAGTTGGTATATACGTAGAATCGAATGAAATCTATGCTACATTGACTCTTTTAGAACCTGTTATCTTGTAACAAGATCCTACTGTTATTGACATCAGTCTTCTTGGACAAAATTTCGTATCTCGGCTATGCCTCTTGAAAATGTACACAAAAAAATGGGTTAAAAGAGAAGTTTATAAAAATGGTCGCACTTAATCGCAAGCGGATTGCAACTTTCTAGCCTGCATAACGAGCGTTTATTTAACTACGTTTGAATAAGTTCAAACATTTACGAGCGTGAGATTCGTATGAAAAAGGAAGCAGAAAATGTCCTAATATGGCCAATTTCGCGCACACAAACTTGTGAATGCCAATTACCTCATTAAACACACTCAAAGTAAAACGCTCAAGTTTTAAAAAACGGCATTATGTTTCGCGGACACTAGGTGAAGCCTTCCTCGTATAAAATTATGGCGGGCATCGCGCACCCGTGCTACATTTCACAGCTGGAATGGGTTAACGTAGCTGCCTAAACACTCTCATCTTTAAGGAAAAGACGACATGAACATGCAAAAAATTCAATTGTTAGTTCAACAAAGATAATAGTTAAAGGGAAAACAAGATATAAATGAGAAAAATTCGTAATAAAAGAGACTGACAAGAGAAAGACAGTAGAATCAGATCAAACTTCATTGTTGATTAATGTATCGGTCCAATTGCATTGTTGATTAATGAACCGGTCAAATTGAAGCTTCAACATGCCCCCCCCCCCAAGGCAAACCCCGGGCATTTGATTGTGCATCGTGCCGGGGAGGGGGGGGGGGGATTTTAACGTTGCCTTGGAAGGGTGGGGAATTTGAACCAGATTTATCTCT
>OZ034978.1:36402652-36567652 GCA_964030785.1 Siderastrea siderea
AAGCCGCTGACTTACATGCTATTTCTGGTTCGTTTCGTCGTTCGTTTCTCCTTTCAGGAAAAGATTGAAATTTACCCTTGATTTTACGCATTTCTCAGTGTAAAATCCTGTGTCCAAGATGGGAGAACCCAAAAGGTTAGTCTGGCGATTGCAATTGATTGTTTTCATATAAGAAAAATACGGTGCAAATAATTTTTATTTGAAGCTAAAAGGAAACGTGAAATTCATAACTGGGCAATGATGATGTAGTTTTGAAGCATATGCAGGGCAAAACTCTAGTAAATAATTCAATCTTTATTCTGTTGGCTGTGATCTCTTGAGAAAATAAGCTCCCTGGGGCCCGTTTCTCGAAACTCCCGATAATTTTCCGGGCCTGAAAACTATTTTAGGAGCACAATATACTCCAATAGCTCTATAATTCTTATTGATTTTGAAAGCTAAATCTTTATCTTTATGATTTCGTGAAGCATATTGCTACGTTTGCGCCAATAATTACCATTAGCAGATAAATAAGTGAGCTCGAAAAATACTTACCGGGTCCGGAACGTTATCGGGAGTTTCGAGAAACGGGCCCCCTGGAGAGAATCCCTACCGAATGGCAGCCAGTGACAAGATTTCTTTTCCAATTAATATACAAATTCAGGTAGGGTAATGGTGAATAAAATGTAACGAGTTAAGTTGATAACGGCAAGCTTGACTTACTTGAGTTAAAGGTCAGAATACGGGGCAACTTTTAACTTTTTACCAAACCAGGTGACTCATTTATCTTGTTTGCTCTATCCACTGCCGAGCCAATTAAGCCATGAGATGCACACACTGTAGTTGTAATGCACACTTGTTTTCCCTAGCTGGCATTCTCCACACCTTCTCCTAGGGCAAATTAGCCACGTGATCAATAAAAAAAAGCATGGGTCTGGGCTGGAAATAACTTTTGAACATTCACCGGTCAAGATGATCGGCCAAATACATTCTAGCTTGGTCATACCTCGTTTCTGACTGGACAAAAATATATACGTACTTTTTCTTTTATGAGGTGCACTCGGCTATTAGACGCATCCCAAACTTTGCAACTCAAGTTTTCAAACTAAAAAATATCACTAAAATATGTGGTCACAGGATGCATCCTGAACTGAAGAAAAACTTTTCTCAAGTTTATTTCAATCACAACTGAATTCGCCTACAATCAAGCCACCCGCACGTGAGATCATAAACAATGGTGTAAAAGTCATTTGCACAAACGCGAGTGTACGAGTTTTCGGTAATTAATAAAAGCGAAATTGTCACACTTAATTCTGTTTTGATTCGGTTGCCCAAGTACAGCAAGAAAACTAGAATAAATACGAGCAGAAAAGTGCCGAGAACAACTTGCTGTGCCGATAAGTTTCACCGTCACAGTGAACTGACTCGCCCCGAATGTCACCTTCAAAAGAATTAGACACCTGAAAATCCAGGCACTACCTTAGATGAAAGTGTCACTGGGTAGATGAAGAAGGTAGGTTTCCTTTCTCGACAAACAATCCAACAACGTTGTCAAAACAAAAGATGATGTGTTCGAGGTTTAGTGCATGACAGTATCATGTTACTGAGCACGTGCTTTCAAGTATGCACTATATGCAACTACAGCTTTGTCATGTTGTTTCTGAAACCGTTCTGTCGTTCAGTTTCTTTTAAAATGTTTTTGCATTTAAGCGGAATGTTGATGTTGCAGAAACGTCAACAACCAACAATGTTTCTTTTTTGTTATCGGCCTAATTTTAGTGAAAATCGAGATCTTTAGAATTTGTTGCCTGAAAATATTCGTCTATAAGACGCATCCCGAATTAGCGATAATTTTTGACAGAAATACTGCCTTTCGTGAAAACAAAAAAGAACAAAAAGAAAAAGAAAACGGTGCGGCTTGTAACCGAAAAAATACGGACACATACAGCATAGAAACTTTAGTTCATTTCATTATGATCGAATGTGACCAGTCAACATGACCGGAAAGGCGAACATTTGACCAGTCAAACCCCCAATCAGGCCGGACATTGTCCGTTGAGCGGCCGTTATTTCCAGCCCTGATGGGTCATACCTGTACATTTGGTGTGGACGTGTTTTCCTGCTTCTATGCATCCTTTCCATGGGACAGTCATATTTCCAGATAGGTCAGATCAATTATTTTCAGCATGGATTTTAAAAGAAATGCAGAATCTGCAGTAAAATGCTTGCTCAATGAACTGAACATTCTGGAAGGTTGCTCAGCTTGTTTTCCATTGATTAGTTTTATTTACTTGCCATGTAGGTGGGCATTACATAAATTACGTAGTGGGAATGGTAAATTGGAGCTAAATGTAATTTGCTACAAACTTGCAGGTATGGGCTCATAATTTCAAGTAAAAAGTCTACAAACAAACCTGTAAAGAAACTGGCAGTCTTTGGAAATGATTCTAGTGATGAAGAGGTATTTTTTATATAGTTGATCCCTGCTATCTGATGCCCTGGCCTGGGTGGGGCTGGGGTACTTGACACATGTTTGGATGTAGGGGTGCTGTTGAGGGTCTGAAACCCTCATTAGGACAAAAAAAGGCCTAAAATACCAACCCTATTTAGGACAACACCCTCTATTTTAGGTCCCTGTGTAAGACAAATGACAAAATACACACTCTTAGAAACTGGAAAATGAAGCCAATCTAGGATTGCTGAATATTGTTTAAGCCATGTTTAGTGACCAGAATCATACTGACCATACCCTGTTTAGGACAGACTTGCATGAAATTATGTACCATTTTCAGGACAGAGAGGCCAAAAACCATACCCTGTCCAGTGGTACATCCCTGTATAGACAATATAAGGGAGTTTCCCCCCGCCCCCTTGCCAATTGTTTCCCTTGGTTGATGTTCCTCATTTACTTGCTATTACCTGTGTAGAACTGTTGTTATCTCCAACAATTTTTGGTTTGTTTTGCTTGTCGGAGATAGTGACAGTCCACTGTACTTCAGACAAATACAGTTGACTCCCGCTAACTTGAATCTTCAAGGGGAATCTAAAAGGGTTCAAGCTATGGGAAGTGTGACTTTTATCAGAAGATGCCATCAAAGAACCAGACTGAATTGTGGAAATTAGAGAAAGCAGTCGCCTTGTGCCACCTTACCTCAAAACAGCAGCTATACTTTTAACACTAGAAGGCAAAAATATTCTGGATTAACGACCTACAGTGTATTCTGGTTATTGACCTGGTTATTCTGGATATTCTGGTTATTGACCTATTCTGGATATTCTGGTTATTGACCTGGTTATTCTGGATATTCTGGTTATTGACCTATTCTGGATATTCTGGTTATTGACCTGGTTATTCTGGATATTCTGGTTGTTGACCTGGTTATTCTGGATATTCTGGTTATTGACCTGGTTATTCTGGATATTCTGGTTATTGACCTATTCTGGATATTCTGGTTATTGACCTGGTTATTCTGGATATTCTGGTTATTGACCTATTCTGGTCAGTGACCTTCCTAATTCTCTTTGGTTTACTCACAAATGCAAAAACGGTAGTTTTTTTCAAAGCTTGCTTCTGAGAGTGCTATTGATAGTCAATTTTGATCCATAACACATGCATGTTTTAATACGCAATTTATGTTCATAACATAGTTGTCAAAGAAGGCTTGAGTTATTGAGGGTAAAATCAAGAAAATGACCTGAGGTGAAAACAGATTTACACTGAGTTTAAGACAGGTTCACATTACCAAGAGTAAAAATACAGTAAATGTATGGAGCAAATCCATGGGAAATCAACAAGTTATTAATAATTGCTAAACTTCAATTTGTTTAGGAAACCGCTCACAAAGAAGTGAATTTGTCTCTTCTTCAAGAGGCTCAAAAGAAGAAACAGATGAAACAGGTAATAACCCCTTCTAGTTCCAAGATAAAAATAATGTAAATTCACCTTTGTGTTTGCAATCTTTCTTTAAATGTCAGTTCAGTGAATCTGAAGGCTCAGTTTGTTTTTCTTTGAATTCAGACACAAATTGAAATCCAGAAAGCAGTGAAGGAGGACCCTACAGTATACGAATATGATGCTGTTTATGATGAGATGGATGAAAAAAAGAAAGCTGCTATTGCAAAAGTTCCAGAAAAAGACAAAAAGGTAAATGAACACCTTGCCTGCTTAGCTCAGCTGGTGGCTGCCAAATGAAGGCCAGGGGACTAATAATTAAATTAATGTCCTGCGGGGCATTCTGAATAATGGAAAATGGAAAATGTTAAACTAAAACGCTTTGTTGGATGAAAATCCATATTCCGAAGGCCAGGGGACTGACTGCCCCTGTAGGTATTCAGATATAATAGTTACTGTCAGGTGCGAATAAATTTGCCACAAAATTCTAAATTACGTCTTCATAAAATATCCAAAAAACACCTTAGGCCATCTGCTTTTCTTTGTTAATCACATCCAACCGATCCAGATCTTGGCATTTTCCAGAAAAAAAACATGATATTGGTAGTAAGGCAATGTAGGCGGACCTCATAGTGGATGGTACAGCTGTAGGTCATACATAACTTCATCTTTTCTACCTTTTCCTTTTTGAAAACTTTCATGCCTACATATGTATCAATCTTTTCGTCCTGACTCCTCCATGCTGATTTTGTATCCACCCCATGTTGTTTCCAGGCCTCCTGAGTATGACTATGCCCAGGCCAAAAGTCTTCAATTTGGAGACATAAAAGCCTAAGGGCATAATCTTATGTCTTGGGTGTTGTACCTACTTTTGTAGCGGGCAGTGGTTAAATTGTTGTTATTAATGATAACAATAATATATTTATACTGTGCAAATTCCACAATGTACTAAATATTTTGAAGCATGCATTAAATGCGTGTGCACATAATGTGTTCTAGTTGGAACATAACACATACACTGTCTTTTGCTTGAAATTCTAACTCACGTCAGACCAGATACCCTATTTCTTTGACAATGCATCTGTTCCTGGGGCCAAAAAATGATTACTTGCTCCAAAGAGGGACTTTTTGCCTCCTACAGGGCAGGGGAGTGGATAATCCAAGGGGGATATAATTATGTTTTTTTTTTATTTCGGGACATTAGGTAAAACTTCCATACCCTATTCAGATGTCTAAAATGGCTAAATTCAAACTATTAACTCTTTTCAAAGCACAACAGATCCACTGGGTACATCATCAACACATAAGAAGTGAATGTATGCAGTTAACAGTGTCACCATTTAGCGGGTATAACTGCCAGAATGCTCCATCCAAATCAATAGAGGCTTTTATTAAACACTTCCATTTATATTTCTAATTGGCGATACAAGATGATGTAAAGGTAGATGATGAAGAAGGAGAAGAAAGTTTGAAATTGTAGCGGCTCAACGATGCAAAGACTGTAATCTAAACACATTTACTACGTCTTCAGTGAACCGAGAAACTGCCAAAACAGCAAAAAAAAAAATTAACAAAAATAGGCAAAATGAAACTTAAAAACGAAACAAGTGAACGCTGATAAAACAGAAAGAAGTAAGAGGTGTAAAACGTGCAAACGGATGTGAAATGAATGACATAACATGTGAAAAAGTGGTGAACAAAAAACTAATACACTCTAAGATCCTACAGTGGGTACTTGACCACTAGCAATGAGTCAGCTGGATTTTTGCCCCCAGTTCAGTGTAAGGATAACGTTGAAAACACGAAGCAGCGTGGACACAATTCAAGGTGTTTGGTGTTGACCATCATCAAACATTCTCTTGCTGATATTATAGAAAGATATTATTTCAAAACCCACTAACGTATGTGGTTTCCTTTGTCTCTGCCTTGTTGTCAACATCGTACATATGATAAGAGACGACGAGTCAGTGTCAACATTAGCTCTGGGTCAATGGCATTCTCTTATTTCTGCATTTTTGTATGTGATTCTTCTACTCTTTTTGTGTCATACTTCAGCCAAAGTACATGGAGGCCCTGCTTAAGTCTGCTGCAGCCAGGAAGAAGGACTATGAACGGAGTATAGAGAGACAAGTGCAAAAAGAACGAGAGAAAGAAGGCGGTGAATTTGACGACAAAGAGGCTTTTGTCACAGAGGCGTATCCTTTAAAATTTACTTCTTTCCTTCATTTGACTTCATTGAGTAGCTTTTGGGGGGAACTGGCAAAGTAGACCCTAACACGGTGATCTAGTTTATGTTTTAACTGTATAGCTCTCTCTACATGGGTGTGTATGGCAAAGTTTTAGCTAGAGGGGCTTCCAGGCTGCCCACTTTTTGCATAAATTGATTTAAAATTCACATAATCTCTTATTAACCAACTGCCTTGCATACCATAATGGCGGTTGGGTGCCTGGGATATCCAGGGGCCTCCACTGTGGTCAGCCCGGCCCCCAGATGGACTACTCCATTGCTGGCAAATCCCCGGAACCCAGCCATGAGCCCCACGTGCCCCGGCACCAGTCACACGGACTTGACTTACTCAGTGGAGAGAAAAAATAAGAGGAAGGGAGGGCTGGGGTAGAAAAACAAACAGAACGCCGCAAAAATACTTAGGCAAAACACATGCAAGCAGTCACAGTCTGCCATTGCAGTAAAACTACACATACTGAGCCTGACAGCACCTGAACAACCGCTGAGCACCGACGCTTAATAACCACATGCTCGTTGTTGGTTAACTTATTTAAATTACATTTAACCTCATTGAAATTTAAAAGAAACGTGCCCCTTGGACGCCCAATTTTCATTTACTGGCTAAAAGCCTGGTGAATGGGTTACCAGCAATCCTTTCAAGAAACCTAGTAAACGCTGGGTTAACCCTAAGGGTTAAACCCCGTAGTGTTCTTGCATCCCATCCGCAGAAGCAGGTGGGGGGGGGGGGGGGGGAGGGGAGGCCGGGAGGTGTTTTATACAAATGTGCTCCTTGTTGTTTTATTTGACAGAAACCGGGTTAAGCGTCAGGCTGCATGCAGCTTAGCCTGTTCCAGGTTCCGAGATGGTAGTAAAAGCGAACGAGAAAACGAGCGCGAAAGACGCTGGAGGATTTCACCGTCCCTACTATCTGAAAGCCTGGAATAGGCCACCTACGGCTAAGTTCTCACATAGAGGAGGTGTATCTCACAAATTAAACTAGTTTTAATTACCATTGATGCTTGTTGGAAGTTTTATTTCAATTTGGAAATAAGATAACCAGAAGTATCAGATCTTAACTTAATTTACTTCAGATTCCGCAAGAAAATGCAGGAACAAGCAGAAGAGGAAGAGAGACTCAAACGACAGGAGGCCATTGACGGTCAGTATCATTCTGTAGTATTTTATTCACAAAAAAGCACTTCAGCCGGGAAGCAAGGCCTGTGTTGGTCAATGGACCCTTCCACGGTTTTTTCAACTTTTGACAAGGACAAGTTAGCGAAATTATTTCGACACTACAAGAAAGAGCGCCTTAAAATTAGCAAGTTTGCCGAGTGATATATCAGAAACGTGCGAAGATCTAGCTCCGCAAGGTCGCGAAATTTTACAGACGTTTGTATGACTTGTCCCCCACCATACAAACGTCTATAATTTTGCGAGTTTGCGGAGCCATATCTTTGTTAGTTTCATCCTATCACTCTCAAACTTGGCAACTTTGCTGATTTTAAGGTGCTCCTTCCAGCGGTGTCGATGGATGTTTGCTAACTAGTCCATGTGAAAAGTTGAAAAAACCGTTATTTCTCCGAGATGGACCTGAAGGACAAACGAAATGGATGAGATGGACTTGCATCCATGGTCGTAACACCTGAAAGTCTTATCTCCTCGGCAGCCAACACGGAGTTGAAGTTTTCAAATGTTGTTGTTTTTTCTGTTTTCCTGTTTCGTTTAAGGGGCTGGATATATGGAGCGGTTTTCAGTTGAGTGTCGTAAAACCAAAACCAAAGTAATTACACCAGCCAATCACAACAAACACGAATTACCAAATGAACCAATCAGAACTCGAAGCAATTAGATGTAACTGGGCGCCGAGCGCGGGAAAACATGTGTGGCCAAGGGAGCTTTCCATTATGCTAGACCGACCGGTCAGAGACCAGTGGAACTAACCAAGGGAAAATGGAACGAGGTTGTTCGAAAGAAATAAAACTTCCAACCGGACCGAAGCGTTCCATTTACGTTTCGACCAAAATTTCGATTACTCCTCAGTGAAGTGGGACTGGAAACGAGCCTTTTTGAAAATGGAACGGCAAGTTTCGGTCGGACCGGACCGACCGGTCAAAGAGGACCGCTTCTGGAGGTGGACCACTTTTTCCGGAAAATTTCCACCTGGACCAAAGCGTTCCATTTATGTTTCGACCGAAATTTTCGTAAATTTTGGCATAATGGAAAGCACCCCAAGTCACGATAGGTTTTGGTTTTACTTTGATTGGTCGAGAAAGTGGCGCGAGATTTTTTAACCAATCACAGAGCGAGGTAAGGTAAAACCAAAGCAAACGCAATTACCTTCGACGGGCAATTGAGCTATTCGGATTCTTAGCTGAACATTCAAGTGGCAGAAAATTGTAGATCACGGAACTTACATGCAAGCTGTTGTTGTATTTCCGTAAAATCCTAGCTGGAATTTTCTTGTGTCCAAAACGACACACGCACCCCTCCAAACACCAAATTTAAAGAAATTAATGTGGCTAACTTACGAATCCGTATAATTTGTCTGAAATGAAGTACGATGTAATATGTTGGTTTGATATGACAATGCATATTCTTCTTACTGTTCTCATACATTCTTATGGAACTAGTAAGGAGAATTTGACTAAATACCAATGTCCTAACTCCTTGCTGATCACTTCCTGTATTCTCATCACTTGAATGTTTGAATTGTAGTGAAGACGTGAAGAGAAATTTCATTTTCGTTACTGTTGGTGCTCTAAGGGTTAACAAGGATTAACATATTTCAACACTGTTGAATACATCTTTGTTGGATGATTGTTTGACGGCAATCAAACTCTTTGCAACGCCAGTCAAGGTCCTCAGAATAAATCATTTAAGTCATTCACAGGGTGCCCAAACGCGTTTAACTTGGCGGAACTCAATCCGTTTTGCCGGTGGCTTACTGAGTGTGAAGTTGTTGGAACGTCAATTTTAGAAGACAAGCGAACATTCCAAACGAGGCTAGTTTAGACGAGGGTAAATCTTTACAAATCAAAACCTCAACCATTCAATGAATTTAATGTGTTTTTTTGTGCTTTTTTTCAGCTGCCAATGACGTGACAAAACAGAAGGACTTGAGTTTATTTTATCGGAATCTTTTGAATAAAAACGTTTCGTTAGGAGGCTCGTTTACTGCGGAGGATGCAACAAAAATAGATTTACCAGCTAAAGAAGACAACGACAAGAAATCAACGGAAGGGGATGAGGGAGCTACTCAAGAAACCAGTGACGACAGGAAACGTGAAAAACATAGACTTTACGACAACAGACATGAAACACAAGGACACGGAGGGCATCCGAAGAGTCCTCCTCGGCATTCGAGACATCACGGACATAGCAGTCGGAAACGAAGAGACAGTGGAAGTGACGAAGAACAAAGAAGACGATCACCAGAATCTTCCGAGAGGGAACGACGACGGCGGAGCGGAAAGGATCGTGATGATACAGAACATAGGAGACGTTCGAGTCACTCCGATAGACACCGAACAAGCCATGACGATCATCAGCACTCGGGTCGCAGCCGAATAAGCCACGATGATCGACGAGAAAAAGATCGGAAACGCGATAACCGCGATGAGCGGGATCACGAAAATGGAGATAAGACAAAAAAGAATGAAAATGAAAGTACTGAGGTTGGCAAAGAAAGTAAAGAAGCAAAACAAAAATCAAACGAGGAGACTGCTAGCAAATTTTCTAAACGCAGCACGAATGAAACTGTCATGTCAGCTAAAGAGAGATATCTCGCGCGGAAACGCGAGCGTGACGCCACGAAGAGCGCTAGGCGGAATGACGATAGCGATGAAGATTAGAATATTCAAAGCGAGGGACTTGATTATGCCATCAGGTCATCCAAAACTCTTGCCAGGCTGGTTAGACTATGGACTAGATTTACACTATTTTACGACTATTTCCATATGAGTGAGAACCAACATAAAAGTGCGCGAACACTCACATAAAGAATGACTACAAACTGGAAAACAAGACTCTTTTATTTATATAACCACTTCCCGCAGCATATGGTATACGTCATTCTTTTCGGAAATCTATTACAGTAAAAAGTCTTATTAGACAATTAACTACACATTTTCCTAAACCTACTCTAAAACCCCACTGCATTAATTACTGTTGAATGTGAGACATAAATAAGAGCTAGTCATAGATGAATGAGATTCAGGTATATTTATCCTTTTTCAAGGGTACAGATTTGCCACAACATTGTAACACTTGCCACAATGTCCACTCTGAGAATTTTGCCAATTATACATAAGGTAGATTATCAAGGTCTACATTTCCACCGCATAGTATGACACCAACATTCTTTATCTCCTGTGCAGGAAGCGATTTGAATTTCTCACACAATACCGCTGCCACACCAACTGCTGCAGAGGGCTCAATTAACAGTTTCATTCGTTCCCAGACCAGCCTCATTGCAGATATTATTTCTTCTTCTGTCACGGTTATGACATCAGTCACGCTGTCTCTTATGACTGGCCAAGTTAACTGCCCCACACTTGTCCTCAACCCATCAGCTATAGTGTTAGGAGGCCCTGATGAGAGGGAATAGATGATTGATTACTTTTTCATTATAAAACCATGGGAATAAAGCACCTGATCTTTCAGAAAAAAGTAAGTTGACTTAAAAGAAGGAACAGACCCTCTAAAGGAAAAATACCCCCCCCCCCCCCAAAAAAAAAAAGAAAGAAGAAGAAGAAAAGAAAATTTTCATGTTAACTTTGATCATAGTTCTTCTCAACATTACTGGAAAACTACAGTCACTATTCACAGTTGATTCAAGACCACACAGGTCAAAAGGTGTTTTTGCCAAAACTAAAATATTGCATTATTGGTGTTAACAAGAAAGATGTTAAGTATGAAGCTTGGTTATGTGAGCAGCCTTTACTCAGGTTGTTAGTTGGGAGAATTTGCTTTAACACAAAAACAATTCAACTTTGGTGATCATTTTCTTAATTCTCATGACCAGTGTGTGTTATAATGCACTGATTTGATGAGGAGAAATTTGATGCTGATCACTATTGGGGCTTAAGGCTGCTATTCAATACACTCACCTGGTAAAGGAATCCTTTTTTTGGCCACAAATGACTTTGCACAGTCATCAGCATTCAGAGGCTCGGCAGCATAAATCTTTATATCAGGCTTGAGTGCTTTAGCTGCAATACAGATTCCACTTAGCATGCCACCACCACTGACAGGGACCACAATTGCATCCAGTTGTGGGACCTGCAGCCAATTCAAAATGGCAATAATGTCACTATGTAATGTTATTTTAAAAAGCCTGTTCCCACGGCCACTTCTCACTGCAGCAGTGACATTAAGCAGGAAAAATGTGACAGCCTTGGAGTAAGCTGGCAAGGCTTGGGAAGGGACATATTTGCCACCTCCCCCTCCCAGAGACCCACAGAATTCACTACAACTGCCAATTTTCCTTGGACTCTATATCCCCACTTAGAAGTTACTTGTTGCATTTGAAAATCAAACAAATTTTAAAAAGTATTCGATATAAACTGACAAACCTGTTCAAGTAATTCAAGACCAATGGTTCCTTGGCCAGCCATGATGTGAGGATGGTCAAACGGTGGAATAAGGAAGGAATTGGCTGTCTCTTTTATGATTTTATGAGCAGTCGACTCTCTGTCCTGAAATAAAACAGTAAACTGAGGGAGATTAGTGATACACCAATAACCGATTCATCAGTCTGAACATCATTTAAAGAACTTCCACAAAACACGAGTTTTTTCACAACCATTTCAAATCTGTATAATTCTATATATTTGTGGTCTACTTGCACCGATCATTAAGGAGGCTGACAGCTGGCTCACAGTGGGAATCAGAAGCATGTGACATAGATTCAGGAGTGCATGTTGTACAAACCATCTCTGGAAAGGAAAATATTCACAACGGAGAGAAAACATGTTCAATCATTTTGTACTTGTAAACTTTCTGAATGAACCTTTTCTTCTAGGGGAGAAAAAAATTGTACAGTATAGAGGTGTTATCTTGTACCTGAATCATAGTCATGACACATGGAAGCACTCATGCTATCACCCCCCTAAAGTGGAACTGATTTGACCTTTACCTAGTAATAAGTATTATGCACCTCAGCTGATAAACCGCACTCTACAATAGTTGCTCCATAATCTCTGACGGCAGCCTTCTTCACTGGTGGTGCATTTCTTGGCATAGCTATGTATGCTTGAAGTCCCATTGTCTTTGCCGAGAGGGCAAGAGCTTGTGCATGGTTGCCACTGCTGTGAGTGACAAGAACAGGCTTTTGATCCCCAGGCAGTGTGTCCAACAACTGAAGAACAGCATTCATCGCTCCTCTGATCTGATAACAAAAGAAAGAAAATAATTTGGAATCTTATTTGCTCAAACATTTTTTGAGGTGGTACAGATGAACCTCAGATGACTCAAACTTTTAAGTTTGAATAATTTCCCTAGCTACTTAAAAAATAGGGCCCCAAATGGGTCCATGTATAGAGTGTGTTCATGGCGGCCATGTTGGAGGAGCAAAACAAAAAAATCTATTTGCATAAAAAATATAAACTTTTTTTCCCAGTGAAAACGAATTCTATTGTTTTCTCCTCCAGCATGGCCGCTGCGAACACACTCTATTCTGCTGGTAAAACTGTATCCACAGCTAATAGTGTTACAAATTACAAGTTATAATCCACATTTTTCAGTTTACAAAGTGTTTCTGCTTTGCAGCAGAACAAACATTAATGACAGCACCTGGTTACTCTATTGGAGGATGCAAGCTGTGCTTAACTAGTGGTTTCAGGTAACATTTACATCCCTTCCCCAAGGAAGGTTCTTGCAAATTCTGAAGGGGGCTTCTCTAAAGCCAGACCATGAAGATAAAATGGGATTTCCAAAAGGGTGGAAAAGCCTTCTTTGGGGGAGGTATGGATATTTGTTGGAACAACAATTTGTCTTTTTTCTTATAAGCGGTAAAGTAAATGACCCAAAATTTCCCAATTGTGAAGAAAAACCAATTTAAGGCTGGAAACAACACAAGGAAATTATCAACTTTATTTTTAGTGATTTACTGGAGTCAATTATAGTTTAGTTACTGATTATAATAACTTTCACCTCAAGTTTGCCATATAACTATATAATCTATTACATCATGCCTTAGTAAGCCTCCAGTGATAAAACTTGGCTTGATAAATCATCATCATGCATCACTTTAGCACCCAGTGTCGTATAGGGTGCAAGACAAAATTATTATTAAGTTTTCAATTTGTTGTAAAATGTGATGATTTGTAGCTGACACCCACGATATTACATAGCAATCATGAACTGGACTGCTTTAGATTATTTGCACTTCAGTTTTCTTTTTTGTATTGTTACTTTGTTATCATTTGTTGTAATTTTTTTTAGGTAATACCATGTACCCATGTGGGAATACCTAAATAAGTTATTGTTTGTAGTTTTTCTGTGAAAGATGAACACTCACCCCAACCCCCCAATTCAATCTCTCCCTTCTTTACCTCACCACCCTTTATAAATAAATAGACAGCCTTTTAACTTAAGATAGATAGACAGTTGCTTTATTTGCCTAAAACTTGCAGCCAAGAGCTGAATTATGATAAAAGTTCCAATCGCTAAATTAAAGTGGGCAAGGCTACAACAACCAGACACACTTTCAGCTGTTACCTTGAAAGCTCCAATTTTTTGGAAGAGTTCACATTTGAAGTGCAGTGCTCTACCTGCTAAACTGTCCAGAGTTGAGCATGTCATCACAGGTGTTTTATGAATATAAGGTGCAATTCTTTTGGCTGCTTCTTGGACATCTTGAATGCTCATTTTAACATCTTCACTGGAAGCTGAAGCCATTCTATGAAATACCACATGAAATTGTTACAAGTCTTTCAAAAGGTTGCTTCAAAAATGCAAACAAAGGTGGTGTTTCACTTGGCAATGTTTTGTGCAACTTGTCATGCAACAGCTATAATTAAATAGCACACTGAGACATAGTGAGACAAATTGCAGGAAGCATGTTATAGTTTACACTACACTATGTTTGAAAACTGTGTTGCAATAATTTGGTTGCCAAAATCATTGCAAAAACAGAATCAATGTTTGCAATGTTGCATGATATATTATACAGTGATGCATGCTTCCTGCATCTTGTCTTGCCACACCTACTGTGTCATCATTTGATTTCCCTGGTAGGATGGAAGTTGTCACATAAAAATCAGTATATGCAATATTTGCCCTCCCCCCCCCCCCCCCCACCCTACACACACGCACACTGTCCTACAAATCAACAGAGGGCACATTTTTCTAGGGACTCAACTACTTTCATACTAGCTATCCCTCATGAACAAACGGCAGTCATGTGCACGGCGTTCAGAGTCTGGGTCAGAAAATGTGTACATATATTGGGGATGTGCGGAAATTTTACCCACATAGTAATTCTCTTCTGGATCCACATGAAGGCTATATTTGTTTGCCAAATGGCCTGTCAAAATCCGAAATTTCCCCAAACTGGCATCTCATATAATCACTGACTAGCTCTTGCTAGGCACACAAACGGCAGTTATATTCATGATACTAAGGAAAAAGTGCATGTATTTCCAGAGAGAAAACTGGCTGCTACCTGCACAGAACGTGTATTCTTGCCTTTCGACAGAGCAAACTTGGTATGCAAGTCAAGATCATGTTCTTTTCATCGTGCAAGATTTGTGTATCGTATACGAAGCAAATACGTTGATGCTGAATAACCACTGACAGCATACCGTGGACTCATCCACAAAGGTAAGCTCAGGCCGAATTTTCTCGTATTGTTGCGAAACGAAAACAGAGCCTGATTGCGGGTTGGCTGTCCTGTGTCCCATCCCCGTTTACCCCAGCTATGCAGGCTTAGACCCCTTCCCAGATCCGCAAGCTGCATGGACCCCCTCTCGTGGATTTGGCCTCCTTTAGTAAGGCAATACTGATTTCCTTTTGCAGCGGCAAGTTTTTAGACTAGAATAAGTCCATTGAGAAGTAAACATTTTTTTCTTTTAAGGATTACCGTATTTAGTTAAAAGGCAAAAGAAATTACATGAGCCGGGCTGGCCCGGTTAGCAGGGCTGGCTCGGTGGACCGAGATGACTGCTCAGCCCGGTATTACATGAGGCGAGCCACCCCGCCTGCGGCTAAATTTACAAGCTGTCGTGTGAAAAGATGGCTACATCAAAGAGCATGAACCAAGGGTTTTTATTTTCGCCAATTCATTATTTTGGCGTATTATTTTCAGTTTTACGTAGCTTTATGGTCTGTTAAACCTTAATGTGTTGTATAGGAAGAGAAATATCGATCTTCTGGTGGGCCATTTTGCTCTGAAGCGAAATTTAGTGACGAGAAAGTGTTGTCCCGGCTAGCCGGGCTGGCCCGGCAATCGCGATTACATGGTAAATTTTCAGCCCGGCTAGCCAAGATCCCGGCATCACGATGCCGGCCGGGCTGAGATTTTCCCATGTAATCGCAAAGTTGATTTTTAATATGTTTCACAGACGTGCCGAGATCCCAGCAAACCGAGCCAGCCCGGCTAACCGGGCCAGCCCGCCTCATGTAATCGGTCCCTAAGGGGCCGATTTCATGAGCCGGGCTGGCTTGGTAGAAGGTCTGGCTCTGTTTGCCGAGATGACTGCTCAGCCCGGTATTACATGAGGCGGGCCAGCCCGCCTGCGGCTAAATTTAGAAGCTGTCGTGTGAAAAGATGGCTACATCGAAGACTCGCATGAATCAAGTGTTTTTATTTTCGCTAATCCATTATTTTGGCGTATCATTTTCAGTTTTACGTAGCTTTATGGTCTGATAAACCTTTATGTGTTATATAGAAAGAGAAATATCGATCTTCTGGTGAGCCATTTTGCTCTGAAGCGAAATTTAGTGACGAGAAAGTGTTGGCCCGGCAATCGCGATTACATGGTAAATTTTCATCCCGGCTAGCCGAGATCCCGGCATCGCGATGCCGGGATCCCAGCTAGCCGGGCTGAGATTTCTCCATGTAATCGCAAAGTTGATTTTTTTAAAATATGTTTCACAGGCGTGCCGAGATCCCGGCAAACCGAGCCAGGCCGGCTAACCGGGCCAGCCCGCCTCATGTAATCGGCCCCTAAAAAGCAGAAAAGTTATTTCGGTTGATTACATGCAAAGTTACTTGGTGAGGTTTACAAATTCGCCAGGAGTCCGGTTCCAATCGACTCCATTTTTTGCTGGCTTCCACCACTTTGCCCTTTTTCGCTTGCACAATATACGCAAAAGTCAGAAAGTTGTGTATTTTTTCCTACAAAGTATTTCTCCCTTTTTTCGCCACATTGGGAATCCCGTTTCCTTAATTGACTGCAAATTATTTCCGCCTCACAGTTCGCCGTAATAATTGTTTTGTCGTATACTTAAGCCCTAAATTACCAGAAATATTTTTATTATAGATGGTAGAGACGCTTAGGGCAAGCTGCGACGACAGGCTAGGTACTATAGGTGTGGCTGGGGACGCCAAGCAGTAGCACTACACCAGGTTATTCGACGCCACTTACGCTGAAGGTGCTTGGATGGTTGCTTCGAAATCGACTTCAAAGGAAAGCCACATTGGCTGCGAGAGCTAGTGAGAGATGACCAAGGTGAAGGAATCAAGGGAAAGGGAGAACAAATAGACAGGGAGGAAAGGGACGTGAGGTAGAAGTCAGCGAGAAATAGTAACATATTCTCACTACCTACAATACACATGAATATACAATGAGATATGGAAGGGTGAAAATGGACCCTGTCCACAGGAGTGGACAGCGGTATACTCACATGCATTGAAGGTAGTGCAACGCGTCATGGCTGCGGGCTGGGGAGGGTGGGTCGCTGTCTTCACTCTGAGATGTTGTTAGACAAATGCACACAATACAAAGAAAGGTGGTAATATATACAACGCTAAGAATTGTGGGATATCTATTGTTATGGAAATATTCCTGTTTTATTTTCGGACTGAGAATGGTAAACCATCGCCATTTGGGAAACGGAGAATTTCCGGAGTCTTCACCTGCCCCAGATCACCTGCTCTATCCCCACTGAAAAACAGAGTTTTAAAAAAGGCTTGGTCTCTCATGAGAACAAACATCTCGATTGAGGAAAGTTTATCAGACAAAAGCTTTTTATCCAAAAAGTGGCTTAGACGCACGAGATCATGAACGAAGACGGGAGTAGCCTGGGTAGGGGTAATTTGGGCTTTAAGTTGCTCCGCCGTCACAGCCTTTAAGTATTGCTTCAAAGAAATATCGGTGGCTGGGTTGCCGATGAGAAGCCTGGGGTCCCACTCTCCTCTCCTTCCTGACTCGTTAAACAAAGCCCGTAGCTTCCCTATCAGAGAGTCCACCGTCCCGTAGGCGAGGCGCGTGGGGCGAAGACACGAGAACGACCCTTTTTGCCCGAAAAATTGGCAAGCGGATTTGTGTACCGTAGTCTTCCCCTTACGGTCTTTCCAAACGAGAAAACGGCAAAGCTCGCGGGGAGTGGCGGTAGAAATATCCTTCGGAAAAGGAAGGGAAGACAAAAAGAGCTTTTTGAAGGGAAGTCTTCTGCTTAGCATAACTGGAACTAGCAGAAAAACTAGCAATCTGCAAAAGACGGTCGTCGAAGGCAATAACATCTAGAGGAACACTGGAGCCTGAGGCAGCGACATCGACTAGAACTTTTCTTTGATAACCACAACTTTGACAAAAACGGAACGAAGCATCGTTAGGGTATGAACACGAAGGGCAGGATACCGACTGGGTAAAAAGCTTTGGAACCACCGGCAAAGGCTAAAACGAACAAACAAAGAAAAGAAACAGTCAATTACAGTTCAATTTTAATTTTAATTTTACAATTTTTATTTATTAAACTACAAACAGCTCGAATTATCGCGTAGTACGCGATAATTCGCCTAAGACAATAAAGCTATCAAAACAAGGTCGGCTAAGATTACTTTTGATTAAAATTGTCCAGAAAACTGTTCCAAAATAAAAGTCTCTAGAGAAGTTATCGTGCTTATCCGAACAAACAGAAAAAATTATATACCAAGCCTTCTGCGTGGACAAAGACGGAGAAAATCAAACTATAGTCATACTCTGAAGGCCCAGAGATCCCAAGGTAATTTAAACCTGTCGGAAAAACCATGCTTAGAAGGCATTAAAATTGCTCCCAGCTCACCTTACAAGAGAGTTTGAGCGCAAAAGGAGCTGACTGGGAAAGGATAGGCCACCAATAGCGCCCAGGATGAACATCAGGAACCACAACAGTGCAAGGTAACTGCGTGGTACGCAGGTGTCTCAGAACTGGACCAATCAACAAAATAGGCGGGAAAATGTAGGGATTGCGAAGGAGAGGTTTGGAAACCGACTGGCTAAAATCCTGACCAAAGAAATCTACCCCTGACGAGAGAGGAGTCGGGTACGGAGTAAAATGGGGCAGAATAACCCCACCACCGTCAGACTGGGCATTAGAGTCAAGGGCCATGAGGTCCACAGAATGGCCGTCTGAACCACCAAAACACGGATGACTCTGAAGGCGAAGCCATAGGTGTCGAGCCAATTTGCTATCAGCCGGAGAGAAACGTCGAGAAGGGTGGTCAGCAGGGTTCTCTCGGGAAGGGATATAAAAAACCGACAGGTGAAAATTAAGGCTCAAAACCGTGTTAGATAACTCCTTTAGCGCGTCAGAGAAAGAACTAGACCGGGCTGCCTGGGACTGCCATGCTCGAACGAGGGCTTGGTTGTCGACATACGCATCCACTCGCGCGTCTCGAAGCTTATCTCCAAAGGAAAAAAGAGTATTAGAAACGGCCTTAGTTTCCTTAACATTGATATCCAAATCAACGAGAGACGCCGGCCAATAATCGGAAATGCAAACGCGGCTCTCCTTGGGAAAGACACCTCCCCACGCGAACAAGGACGCATCGGAGTAAATAACAAACTGATGATGTCGTTCACTACGCCAGTTTCCAACCCTGGCAACCACCGACGGATCACGCACACTATGGCCACCAGAAAAAGGAGGAATGACAGCGTGACCCAGATAAACCGGGAGGAGAGTTTTACTCCTGTTTCAAGCCACATTCAACCTAAACTGGTACCAAAGAAAAAACGAGAAACCGAAAGAGAGGTAGAAAACAAAACAATAATAACACAAAAAATAGCTTTATTCATCCGAAAAACAAAAAAATACAACAGCTTTGCTACAGCGGGAAAACATTGCGCGCAACACTTACGCTGTCTTGTTACGCGCCCTAGCAGACTTCATTTCCTGAAATTCAGTGCAATCTTTAATGAAATGTTGAGTTGACCCGCAAAAATAACACGGGGCAGAACGCATACGTCGACTGGCAAACGGGGTAACCGAACGGTAGCTGAACTGATTGCTATAACGCCTCCAACTTGGAGAAGCCGCTGGCCTACCCTCCGGGGTAACATGCTTCAGGAGCTTATTGGTCCTCTCGAGAACCTTGCTCTTTATCGGGTCACCAACAAGTGCGACCAGCAAATCTCGCAGAGACTTCTGATGCAAGGTCTTGGCGTGTTTTTGCACCTCATCCAGAACACACTCATATTCCCGCGCTTTGGCGTGATTGTTGATCTTCGCCACCTTTACCAAGGACTCCAGATCCAATACAGCATCCTCTGGATTAAAACGCGTCTTATCAAGAGTCCTGTGCAGAGCCTGTAAGGCCAAACCCACGGAATCGGTCTCACTTTTGCCTTCCAATTTCTTAAGCCTTTCCTCAAGCGCTTGAACGCTCAAATTAGCCTGACCCTTTAAAGGAAGAAAAACGGCTGGTCACCATAGGTAAACACCAGTTAAAGGTGCACAAAAATATACTAAGCACAGCCCCAAGCTGTTGAAGTACGCAAAACGCTACTAATTCGAGGTGCAAGAAGTTAAGAAAACACCGCCGGGGCGAAAAAGAAAAAACGTTCACTCACAAAACAAAGCCAAAACAACCCTTAATTAAACGCCGTGAAACTAAACGTTGAGGCGAGAAAACATTAAATTAGCATGCAAATGGCAAAAATCACAACTAGAAAACAAAGAAAGAACTTTCCGACAAGTTCTCTAACGCCTAAAGAAACTCTGTAATTGAAATCCAAAAACAAGATAGTTAAATTCCTGAAAACACCGCTTGGCAAAGCAGAATATAATTCGTTTTAAGATTCCTACAACCCGGTCCATCCGAGCTTTGGTTTTACTGCGGTGTCTAAGTGTTAATTTGAGCGGTAATAGAAAAGCGCCATAGTCAAAAATTAGTAACTATCACGTATAACCAGATCAGTCTACCGAAAGTAGTGTCACAGCCGCGTCGTAAGTCAAATCACATTAGAATTGTACCGCAGCGACGCTATCGAACAGCGCCGAACCGAGCTCAACCCAAAACTAAAGCCCATCTAGTATAAATACAGCAAACTAAGACAGCGATCGCACAAAACAGACATGTTGGCGAGCAACAAATGGCAAGTGAAATTAAAATTACATGAGGACGCTGTGTAACCCATTAGCAAGTATATAACTCGGCAGTAACAACATTTAGTGGCGGTAAACAATACCGACTAATGCACATATCAGACATTTTGAAAGAACCTTGCGAAAAACTTTACTCACGGACATATCGTGAGAGTTACAAAAACCCTTGTGAGGTGGCCGTGCCACTCACGCACATATTCTTCCATTTTGAAAACTCTGGTGCGGTGGCCGTACCACCCACGCACATATTCTTCCATTTTCAAACTCTGGTGCGGTGGCCGTACCACTCACGCACATATTCTTCCATTTTCAAACTCTGGTGCGGTGGCCGTACCACTCACGCACATATTCTTCCATTTTCAAACTCTGGTGTGGTGGCCGTACCACTCACGCACTAATTTTAAATTCAAAAGTCCAGTGCTGTGGCCGTACCACTCATGCACGTGCAGGGCTCGAGACTAACTTTTCAGCTTAGTAGCCTAGTGGCTAGTGAGAGGTTTGATTTCACTAGCCAAAATACATTTTCACGAGCCAGACGTTTTTTTGAATAATCTCGCACTGTGTTCAATATGTATAATTTTTGGCCGAGTTAAGTACTGTAAACATGCCTCTCTGTAATCTCAAGAGTCAAGAACTGGAATGTTGACCATTCTTTCCAATGGTTAAAGATCCTCACAGTATTCGTGCGTTCAGGGCAAATTCGTAGGCACGATGTTATTCACGCCTCTCTTTTCCGTGTCGGTGATTATGACCAGTATCTAGAAAAGTTAACCTTATACGAGCTTGTCATCGTGCGGAGAAACGTTGGGAAGAAGAGACTAACATTGTACGACATTTTAAGGTACGGAGAAAGACAAGACTGATATAGCAGTCAATTCACGTACGGAAAAATGTCTGCAAGAGAAGACTAGTAAATTATGAGCGTATTTCAGTACGGAGGAACGTTGAGGAGTCATATCGAACACGTTGGTTGTAAATGCACTACAGTAGGGAGAAACAATGCCAATGTACCAAGGTACAGAGACACGTTGAGGAGACACTGAGGATAATAAAATACGCAACTACTAACTTACGGAGAAACGTCATTGGACAAAACTAATTCCTTAAGAGCGCGTAACGTACGGAAGAACGCCGATCGGACAAGACTACTACGGTAGGACAATAAATTACGGAGAAACGTAGGGAAGACAAGTAATATTGCACAAACGTACGGATTAACGTTAAGAAGACAAGAGTAATACCATATGAACATACTAGCGTACAGAGAAACGCTAAGAAGTGTAGACTTATGGTTCGAATGCAATAATACACTGAAAACCATGGGAAAATAAGACCAGTAAAGTGCGAACGTGGTAACGGCGTACGGAGAAACGTTGAGAACGCAAGACTAATAAATCGACGAACGTGCTTCCGTACAGAGAAACGTTGTGAAGACAAGACTAATATCGTACGAACGACGCTACGTAGAGAGAAACGGTGCATGGGAAGAGAAAGTAATATTGTACGAACGTAGTAATGATTGGAAATAAGTCGACAAAAAAAAGACTAAAGAATTGTGTGAACGTACTAACGTACGGAACTAGACCATTTTCATATGAATGAACTAACGGACCTTTGAAGGACACGTATGGTAAAACGTTCTTAAGACGGCTAATTTTGTTGGAATGTACTAATGACAGAGAAACGTTGCCAACTGAGACAACATTTAGTAGGGAGAAACGCTGCATGAGACGACAAAACAAGCACCATACGAACATTATGATATCCTTTTACGGAATAAGTTTTAGTTTCTTTTCTTCAATTTGCTTTGGGGATCAGATCATCACAAGCAAAATTTAGTTTGGTTTCCATACGGTACTTTGGTGCTTTGAAAATTTCACTAGCCAAAATGGCTAGTGAAAGCGCAAAACCTACTAGCTAAAACGGAATTTCTACTAGTCTGTGACTAGTTGGCTACCGTTAGTCTCGAGCCCTGCACGTGTCCCAAAAGCATCAAGCCTACCTGGGCGCACATGAAAACCACGGAATACAAAACCAGAACAAATGACTAAACAACAAAACAAGAAAACAGGGCAAATTATGTACCTCGAGCGGTGGAGCAACATGTGCAGCGCCAGGATTCTCTACGGGTGGAGCATTATTAGCGGCTGGGACGTCAGCAGGCGGAGGATTCTCAACTGGAACTACAGCAGGGGCATTCTGCAAAGGCATTTCTCTTCGGACTTCGTTTAAAGCGTCCTGGGGACGTACATTTAAGGGGCGTTAAGCAGGCGGTTGAGGTTCGGCCATGACGCGTGCACAACAGAGCCAAAAAATTCGCTGTCTTCACTCTGAGATGTTGTTAGACAAATGCACACAATATAAAGAAAGGATTGTGGGATATCTATTGTTATGGAAATATTCCTGTTTTATTTTCGGCCTGAGAATAGGGAGAGGAGCAGGGTTGATCAAACATATGACGCCCTCTACATAGTTGCCCATCAGAAAGCTGTCTCGCTCGCTAGCACCCAATCTTGCACACTCCAGCAGCGATGGCAAAAGCAACCACAAAAAAAATCTGTGTTGTGGAAGTTTGAATTTTTAAAATATTGTCTGCCCACTGGCCAACAAATTCCGCTCAAATGTTTGCTCTGCGGCATTTGCAAATGTCCACCGCAAAGGTTAATTGGATAAAACCAGTTTAAATGATTCACTCAGAAGACCCACTTAAACAATATTTGAGTCAGACAGACTCCAGTAAAATTTTTAAATGCCTTTTTTTCTGTTAACAAGCACTGAGACCATGTTGAGTTACGAGGGCCGATAGGTATTTTTCACACGCTTAGCGTCTGAAACAAACTCAGTGACACCCCAATGTTTTGCATTTCTGACAAGGTTGATTCATTATGTGGCTGTCGCAAAAGTATGGAGAAAGTCTGTGTTGTAGAAGATTTTTGCTTGTACATCCTTAAAAGGACAATTCACCTGAAAGCTATGGTTTTCTGCAGTTTCAGCCTTTTGTCTTTATTATATTTCAATCCGTAGTTTGACGCATTTCAAAAATGCCACCATCATGTCATCAAACTGAGTTTTGTCGCGCGAGGCTCCAAAATATTCAGAATTTGTTCACGATGTTTAGAAAGTTTTAAAAAGTAAGGAAGAATGGGGATGGGGGGAAACTGGCGAATTGTAAAGACATTGAGGGGGTAAAAAGAAATTTATAGATTATTTTTATCCTAGAACTTGAAGTACGCTAACAACCCGGAATAGTCAAACATGGGGTGGACGGCCTGAAAGTGTACAAACATTTCATGATTCGTCTGTTTTGTATCCTAAATCATATATATATATATAATTTCATAAAATTTCAGATGTGTTGCCCACTTAATTAAAACCGCTTATCTTAATGGGGCTCAATTGTAGGGGCCCCAAAGCTGAAAACACATCTGGTTTTGCCCAGTAGAACACACCATTCGTTTTCTACTAACAGCTCTTGTTAGCAAACTTATTACTAACAAATGAGCTTATTATATACTAGGAGTGCAACCCACAATTCCTTGATTCGCTCTGATGAAGGGCTAACGCTCAAAACGTCAGCTTTCAATCTCTTTACGGTGGCCAGTCTACCTTATCAACTCAGTTGATAAATCCAAAATTTTGTTTCACGTCCCCACCGACGCAGCACCACAGCTTCTTTAGAAACTAACCCCCTTGTTTGCAATGTGTAAAATACTCTACGATCAATAGTATTGAAAGTTGAATCTCTCTACATAAAGCTGCTATTTTTTCCATGGTAGATTATCAAGGTCTACATTTCCACCGCATAGTATAACACCAACATTCTTTATCTCATGTACAAGAAGTGATTTGAATTTTTCCGACAATACCGCTGCCACGCCCACTGCCGCAGAGGGCTCAATCATGAGCTTCATTCGTTCCCAGACCAGCCTCATTGCAGAAATTATTTCTTCTTCTGTCACTGTTATGACGTCAGTCACATTGTCTCGTATGATTGGCCAGGTTTTGTGGCCCAGGCCGATCCTTAGTCCATCAGCTACAGTGTTAGGAGAACCTGATGAGAGAGAAACTACTTGTTAATCACCAGTAGTGATAAATCCCCAGATTACAGGAAAAAAGCCATGGATCCACATTATAAGATAAATAAAGATATCCAAAAGACTAATAAAACTGGTTTATTTTTGTTTGCTACACAAAATAATAATGCTTATTCTCTAGTACTAACCTACAAATGATACTAACACACTATTGCTTTACTGGTATATTAACTATTTTTATAATGGTACTAGTAGAGTTGCTGGGTGGTGAAGAAGTTCATGAAGGGTTCCATCAATTAATAAATAAATCAATTAATTAAGTTTATTGTTTTGGTAGCCATTGGAGGAAATACCAAGGATTCGAAAGGATGTAAATGTAAATGCAATGTAATTTGTAACAAGTAATCTGTTTACCCACGAAACACTTAGGAGCTCAGAAGCTCGTTAAGACGTGTTTGTGCACTCCAGATCTAATTGGAATTTGGAAGTGTTAATTGAAATTTGGAAGTGTTGAATGATAAGAAGAATTATTGAACAGAAGATTTTCAATAAATGAAAGGCTACCATTTGCCACAGTGACCTGGAGACTTTGTAAAATTTCCAAAGATTTTTTTTTTTTTAAGATGGCCCAAAGTTTTCCAAAGATTTTTCCCAACGTCTTCAGATATCTCACAAAGAGAACTGGAACTCTCAAGAATGGACTTTGTACCAGTTCAATCACTTTGTCTGTGTCAAGAGAACTTAAACAGTACCCCACTATATTCTGTCACTCTTACTTAAAATATATAATTGTCTGGTTAGATTTACTACTTACTTGTACTTACTTGTTTGAGGAATCCTCTCTTTGGCAACAAATGACCTTGCACAGTCATCAGCATTCAGAGGCTCGGCAGCATAAATCTTTGTATCCGGCTTGAGTACTTTAGCTGCAATACAGGTTCCACACACCATTCCACCAGCTCCAACAGGAACAACAATTGCATCCAAGTTTGGGACCTGTGGGTCAAAATTGTAGCACTGCCAATGAACGTATAAGGAACGTATAAGGAAGAACCTACAAGTTACATAGCACATGTGTTGCACTGTAAATTGCTGTTTCTGGAGGTAAGACTGGGGGGAGTGAAGGAAATATGGCATGCAAGGAAACCAATACAAGTAATGTGCACAAGAGGAGAGAGAATTCACTAGAGAATTTTTCATCACGCACTATCATTCGTTCTGTCTTCTTGTGTGTCACAAATATTATGTTTCCCGCATTTGATGTCCCCTTTTTCAAGTTCCTTCTCCCTATTCTTTGGATCCCCTCCCCTCTTTTATTCACAGAGAATAACTAACAAACCTGTTCCAATAACTCCATAGCAATTGAACCCTGGCCTGCAATGATGTGTGGATGATCAGATGATGGAATAAGATAAGCATGGGGTCCTTTATCCTGGATGATTTGCTTAGTAGCAGCATCCCTGGCCTGAAATAAAACCAGATGAAATTGTATATTATTTTGTTTTGCATTTTCTGAAAAAGTTACTGCACTCAGAGACAGGAGTTCAAGAGATTAGGAATGAGAAAACAAATAACTTACAGTAATAAAGTGGCAGTTGTGCATTAAGGGTCCACTGACTTTTCTTGCTTTAAATTTTGTACCTATAATAAAACCCTCAGGTGAAACTCATAGTTACCTCTAACAATTATTAACTTTCACTCAAAAAGACTCATTTAGTGATCTAACCATATTATTTTCTCACGGAAATTTTATTAGTCAGGACATTTAAAATAGCCTTCAATACTCCTTTCTCCACTCAAAAAACCCTAGTCAATTAGTAATAGAAATGTACCTCATAACTATTTGGCCCACAATCAACAATAGTTGCTCCATAACCTCTCACTGCAGCCTTCTTTACCAGTGGTGCATTTGATGGCATAGCTATATAAGCTTGAAGTCCCATGGTCTATGCCATCAGAGCAAGAGCTTGTGCATGGTTGCCACTGCTGCTAGAGACAAGAGCAGGTTTATGGTCACCAGATAGTGAATCCAACAACCGAAGAACAGCATTCGTTGCTCCTCTTATCTAGAAAAAATAGTCAGAAAAAATAGCCAGAATGACTTGAGCTGGGACAAAACTTCGTCTCTGTCAGTATCGTTAAACAGATAGAGAAATATATGGGGATGGAATGAACTTGTTCTCGAATGAAAGTCATTTCGGTATCATGTGAAGGGCCCCATTAATTACCAACCTTGAAAGCTCCAACTTTTTGAAAGAGTTCACATTTGAAGTGCAGTGCTCTACCTGCCAAACTGTCCAGAGTTGAGCATGTCATCACAGGTGTTTTATGAATATAAGGTGCAATTCTTTTGGCTGCTTCTTGAACATCTTGGAAGTTTACTTCAACATCACTCGAGGCCATCCTTGAAGAAAATAGAAATGATTCTGGTGTCAGATATTCTGCCTTTTCAAAGTTTGTGATTTTCTAATATAGGCCATGGAAAAGAATAACATTGGAAGCTGTTATCTGCTTAAATCTGCAATGTCCCTTAGCTGTAGTTAGTAATGTTATCCTTATTAAATGTTGGGGTGAATACATTACTGGGAATATCAGAAATTGTGGGGTCGTAAAATGGTTGTTTACTAGTTTTCAGAGAGAGAGAGAGAGAGATAAAGAGAGAGAGATCTAAGGGAGGGGAGAGGGTTGGGAGGCATCCAGTGGGGACACTTAATGATGCTTACAAGAAGTCTTGACCTGGGCCTTGGAACAGGTACTAGGTACAGTAACTGCTGTCCAGATGATATCAAATAATCGAGGGCTTAGACATGGGGAAAGGGAGGCACCTATTTGAATATCACACACAGTGTCAGTGATGTTGTTGACATGTATGTTTAGGGTAAACAGTAGACCTGCCAACTTTTTCTACGTGAAATGAGTGAGTTTTTTGTATCTGAATTACTCAAAAATTTCTGACAACTTTATAACATTGCCAAAGTTGTTCCAATGACTTCTGAACATTGCTGAAGTTTCCTGAAGATGTTCCAATGATTTCCGAAGGTTGCCAAATGTCGCAGTGCAAAGCTCATTATATATATTTTTCATATATTCATAATTTCAAAGCTCATTATCTTGGAACGATCTTGTTAGCTATGTAGTTACTTAGGACTCAAATGTGACATTTAGCGCTGTTCACTGAATCTTTTTGGATGGAAATTGAATTCAATTTTTCATGCTAATGGTTAATGAACAAGTGGTCCAGAATTGTGAGTCAGGCATGAGAAATTGTTCTATGTGCATGTGATCGATGTTTTCGATCCGCAGGCGTGTGTCTCACACATAATGCATGTTATAAAGTTGGCAGGTATAAAACAGTTGTCATGACCACCCACAGGCCCGTGAATGAGCTCTGCTACATAGGTAAGATGGACTCATACACTCCAAAATAAAGGGTAGTGGTATATTTTTAATTGCTAAGCAACCACGTGCTATAAGCCATTGTACAATGGACAGAGTAAAATGGATTGGTCCAGGGGAGTTGTGATTTAACTAGACACAAAAGTGATGTATTTATCGTCTGCACATCTTTACTACAAAGATTTTTATAAACATTTCTAATTTTCTGCAAGATAACCAATATCAAAACAATGTATAAAAACAGCTAGATTTCATTTAGCCATCGTGTACTCTGATAATGCACAGAGGACATCAAAATGTGTTAATTAAGGACATCACTCATGTTACTTGCCTGCGTCTTGTAGCATACTTTTTTGCTCTTACCACACTTTGAGATCAACAGTCCATTATCGTAGTACACAGGCATGGCCAAATGGAATCTACTGGGTAAGTATATGAACTTTTCCCATAAAAATTCAAATTATTTCCAACTTTCATTAACTGCCTGTATATTCTAGTACAACCAATTATATATTAAATAGCGCATACATGTCCATTATCTGTATTAGGAAGAAAATAAGAAACATCCAAAGTAGCACAGGCTACATGAGATAGATGAAGACGATCCAACATGGGGCGTGTTGGTTGGAATGCGGCTTACACCCTAAACGGGGTACAGGATACTATGGAGTATTAGGCTGGGATTCGGGATTAAAGTACCTTGGTGCAGGTGGAATGTAGATTGTGCTCTTTTGGGGTAGGCGGAAAGGTTGAGCCTGTTCTGGTTCCAGAACAGACGACAGAAGTTTGACTCTGGTCCTTTTACTCTTGTTAGATGATAAGTCGTGATTGATTATTTGAAAAGAAGAGTATCCTCTCCTCTTTCTGGGCTCGAAAAACATCCAATCTGAAAATACAATATGGTGGCTCATGAAAAATTCTAGGACCTTGTCCCACTTTACCACCCCTCCCTAAGTTTAAGGGTTGCAGTTGGTTACAATGCAACAATTTAGTGCATACAAAGTCATAACAATTTCAATAGTTGGTGAGTTACAACTTTAGGAACAGATGCACCGGAAGACAACCTCCACGGCACTAGTGAGGCGACCCAACCTCAAAAGACTTTTGGATACGATCAAGGATTGATCAAAAACTACTGATTTGATCAATCATTACAGACTTGTAAACCCAGAAAGAATGGGGATAGTTACCTACACAGAACTTAGCTTGAAATCCTCTTTTTTCAACTGAATGATTTTCCAGACAGCTCCTATGTGAAAGCAATCTTATGACAAAAATTGGTTGCTATCCGAAAGTAGCGACTACCCAAAAGTAACAGCTCTTTGGCCTGCAAAATCCGAAAGTAAGGCACCGTTGACCCATATTCAAAAGTTCCCTGCTTAACGTCCACTGGATGTTAAGGTCAGACCCCCTCCCCCCCCCCCCCCCCTCCTTAACATCCACTTGGAATTTTGCACTCCATGTTTTTCTAGAGCCGATGAATTTAGTTTTGAAAATCTAGCGAGCGCATTTTCCTTCTGTGCCATCTTTATACATAGCGCATAGATCACGGCGGCACCAAGTTTGTTCTCACTTTCTACTATGGTACGTTTTTCTCTTCATGTTCTGTTATCAACATAAGTAAAATATGTTTTCTCAATGCGTCATTTTGCTTTTGTCCTAGAATCCCCACTTTAAGGTCCAAATCTTGACTTTCCTCAACCCCCTCCCCCCCTAAACATTCACTGGACGTTAAGCGGTGAACTTGTGAATATGTCGACGGTTCCTAACGGAGGCCCTTACGTTTGGAATTCTACGGTTCCCTTATAAAATGAACAGCAATCATGAGTGAAGCTTGGGTCAGAAAAGGTATAATATATATAAATGTTGGGGATGTGCGGAAATTTTACACATATTGTAAGAATCCGAAATGTACCCAAACTGCTATCTCATGATCACTTGACAGCACAGGACACCCAAGCATAACATTTGAATATTATTAAAAATGGCGTTTCAAAATATAAGACTTTGTATGGGATTTCGAAGCGAACATTTTGAGCAATACATAACCGCAAACTAACTGAATAAAGTTCATGAAACATTACATGGTGTTGGTTGCTATCCTTACAACGCATTTTGAGCAATTTTAGGTCTATTTACCTTACTGTGTATTAGTACATGTATAATACATTGAGACATTAATTCAGTTAGTTTGCGGTTATGTATTGCTCAAAATGTTCGCTTCGAAATCCCATACAAAGTCTTATATTTTGAAACGCCATTTTTAATGATATTCAAATATTATGCTTGGGCTTCCTATGTTGACAGCAAGATGAATTGAAGATGGCTGTTGTTCTTGAAAAAAATGCGCTTTCATGCTAGCCACACAAAAGGCAAATTATATTCAAAATACTAAGATTAAAGTGCATGTAATTCCAGAGACAACAATGGCCGCTACCTGCATAGCACTTGTATTCTTGACTACTTCCAGCAAGCCGTCTCCAACTTTTCGCCATGCAAGATTTGTGCACGATAAATGAATCAAATACCGTGAAACTGGATACCCACTGAAAACATACCGTGGACTCATCCACAAAGGAATCCGCGCCAGGCCGAATCGCATTACTTCCGAAGGTCGCATTACTTCCTGAATGTTTTACTGAGTGAGACGAAAACAGAGGCTGATTGCAGGCTAGCTTTTTGGCATCACTGCGGATTTCAACCTGCTACCCCATCCCATCCCTGTTTACGCCTACTATGCAGGTTGGACCCCAACCTCGTCCCCAGGGTCTTCTCGCTTTTCAATATGGCGGCGGCTCAGGAGAAGGCCGAGGAGACCCTGGGAACGAGGTTGGGTTGGACCCCCTGCCCAACCCAGCCTCCCGTGAAGCGGATGGGGACCCCCCTCTGGGGGATTTGGACCCCCTTCAGTAAGGCAATAATTTTCTTTTTGTAGCGGCAAGTTTTTAGAAAAATTAGTTTCTGAGTAAGGCAGGGTCCTCTACTGTTTACCGTATTTTAAAAGCCAAAAGAAATGGTTTGTTGGCAAGACCAAAAAGCAAAGAAACCAAATCCTCGAAAGGGGGTCCGACTCTCGGGGGCTCACATCCACCAGCGTATTTGGACCCGGGGGTTCCAAATCCGCTAGGACACTGGTTCCAACCGACTCCATTTTTGCTGGCTCCCACCACTTTGCTCTTTTTCCCTTGCACAATATTACCAAAGTTCAGACAGTTGAATATTGTTTTTCCTTTTCCGCCCGCTTCCCGATCCCGCCTTTCTTGACTGCAAAGAGAGATTTCCGCTTCACAGTTGGCTGGAATAATTGTTTTGTCGTACACGTTAAGCCCTAAATGACCAGAAATCTTATTTATAGATCGCGGAGAAGCTAAGCTGCGACGGCAGGCTTGGAATGGCTGGAAAGTCACACTGGCTGGGAGAGTTAGTGAAGAGATGACAAATGGGAAGAGAGGGCATCAAGGGAAAGGGAGAAAATACAGGGAGGAAAGGGACGTAAGCCAGAAGTCCGTGCATTAAGCAAGAAACAGGGATAGCTATAGGAGCAGGGTTGATTTACTGTGACGCCCTATACATAGTTGCCGATCATATCAGCTGTCTCGCTCGCTAGCCTTCAATCTTGCTCGCTGTAGCAGCAATGGAAAAAGCAACTTACAAAAATCTGTTGTGGAAGTTCGAATCTCTCGATTTTTTTCCCGGACCTGGGGCCTGTTTCTCGAAAGTCCCGATAACTTTTCGGGTCCGGAAAGCTATTTTATTTTAATTTTGTTGGAGTTTTAACACGAAGCAGTAAAATTGGAAGTTGACGAAACAAGTCCAGCCGGTTTTCGGGCTAAAAGTTACACAATTATTCTATAGATTTAAAATTTTAAATATAGCTCCGGGCCCGAAAAGGTACCGGGACTTTCGAGAAACGGGCCCCTGCCCTCAAATTCCGCTAAAATGTTAGCTCTTCGGCGTCTGCAAATGTCCACCATAAAGGTTGAATTTAAGTGCAAGGATGAAACCAGATACTGATGATTTACTCACTAGACCTGCTTAAAAAATGTTTGAGTCTGAAAGTCTCCTGTAAAATTTTTTAAAATGTTTTTCGGCTAACAAGCATAGAGACCATGTTGAGTTACGAGGGCCAATTTTTCGGAATCGGGGTATTTTCGTTAAATTTCAGTTGTATTTTCCTCTTAAGCAAAACAGCTATAATATTGCACGACGTGACTTGTCGCCTAGACTATGAGGTTCAACTGTCAGGGGCGTGGCTAGCCATTTTTGGTTTGTAAGCCCGTTCCATACCTCGCGAGTATAGCGCACAAGGTGGGGGGGGGGGGGAGGGGGAAGTCAAGTATGCCTGATTTATTTAATTCATGCTTTATTACAGCTCAGGGTGGCTTATATAAGATAAAGCACTTTATTATAAAATATCCTCACGTCATGGATTCTCAACTTAGCGCGATCTAATTTGAAGTTGTAACGAATTGTACTGGACTGAATGCCCAGCTAAACATCTCAAGTCAAGTTGTATGGGAATCCGAAGTTTAGCATCCTGTTTTTCATGCCGCAAAACTCCCGAGCCGCGGCCTCCCCGTCAATCGTTGTCCTTGTACGCGTGCATTAGAGCAAGAGCTGAGACTCGCTCTGCCTTCGTGGTTGCCCGTAGATAAGTCTTGACTCTACGCATCGTGCTAAAACTGCGCTCAGGAGTTGCCCCAGTTGACACAGGCATCGTGAGAAGGATCGTGAGGATGGTGTTAACGTTTCGATAAAGAGTTGGATTTATGCAGTCGAGGGCGTCAGCCAGAGTTGTTGGTCGTTCTCCGGTTAAATGCAGCCAATTCCACCTGCTTGTAAGGAGCATTTGATTATACTGTATTCATATAGAAAATGCGCCATTTAAGTTCTAAATTATTAGTAATTATTACTTTGTTTTCCACCGCAACATCTCGTTGTCGTACTCTCTTTTGTCGGCCAGATCGTTCTTGTGCACCGCATACATCTTATCTTGGACGTCGTTGCTTAATCTTTGCAGTTTTGTTGGGAGAAGTTACTGGGCTAGGAAGCGATCCTCTTGTGATAAGAGCCTGTCACTCATTTCTTGAATTAGACGATCAATAAGAGGGAGACACACAGCTCTTTCCCAGTAGGACTCTGGGTTGGGACATTCACCCTGTGTTGCTACCTTCTGGTTATTCTTGGCATGCTTGGCTCAATGTCATACTCAGCTGCAATCTGTTTCCCCCGCACATATACTTCCTTCCAAACCGACGGATCGCCTCTCTCGGCTCTCATGATATTTATTACCACTCTCGCTTTTTGGGCTGCGTCAATGAGATCCACGCTCTTTCCTTACAACATAGTTGACATTGCAACTGTGATGGAAAGGACAAGCTCTGCTGCATATAGAGCAATAGTGTAAAATCAAACTGCTTGATAAAGCATAAGCAGCCCTTTGTCTTTCCATTGCTATCCTGGGACAAGGTCTCGAACGCCTGAGCTACGACTGGAGCATGAGCCCTACTCGCCCATCTTGTCTCGCACAACGTTTTTTAAAAAAATCACCCAAACACCAGTTCTATGAAATAAGAAAAATTATTCGCATAATAAATATTCCAAGAAAAGTTTGTGAGCCCGGGCTTACTGGCTTAAAGGGAGCTACGCCCCTGACTGTAGGGGCACCAATGTTGAAACCACATCAGGTTTCGCCCACAAAAACACATTAAATCCACACCATACTTTATTAAGTTCTACTAATAGCTCTTGTTAGCAATCTTATTTCTAACTCATAAGCTATTATACAAGGTGTGCAATGTGTAAAACACTCTACAGTCAATAGTTAATAATATCTTTGAAAGTTGAATCTCTCTTTATAAAGCCGCTATTTTTTCCATGGTAGATTATCAAGGTCTACATTTCCACCGCATAGTATGACACCAACATTCTTTATCTCATGTGTGGGAAGCGATTTGAATTGCTCCGACAATACCGCTGCCACGCCCACTGCTGCAGAGGACTCAATCATGAGCTTCATTCGTTCCCAGACCAGCCTCATTGCAGATATTATTTCTTCTTCTGTCACTGTTATGACGTCAGTCACGTTGTCTCGTATGATTGGCCAGGTTTTGTGGCCGAGGCCGATCCTTAGTCCATCAGCTACAGTGTTAGGAGAACCTGATGAGAGAGAAACTACTTGTTGATCACCAGCAGTGATAAATGCCCAATTTCCTCTTAACTTTTTAATAATGATAAATTTAGTTATAAGGTCACGAGAAAGAAGCTGGGATTGTCGTTGTAAGATAATAAAGAAGATCCAGAAAACTAACGAAACTTGTTTGTCTGTTTGCTACACAAATGCCAGTAATACTTACTCTCTAGTACTAACATGTAAATCAGGACAATGACCAGAGGCTTATCTACTGAGTAGGTAAAGTCGCGCACGAGCCAAGGAGGCCCACGCTGCCGCAGCTTATCCCGGTTTCTGTACTGCATGAAGCAACTAAGAGTATTGTTACTCCTCCCTGGATTTTAATCATTGTAAGTTTTGTATTTCATGTTTTGTTTTCCGTCATGCGTTTTCTACATGAGCCTCTGGCTCGGATATGCGGGGCAACCCCATCCCAAGTATGACGTTAATAAATGGATTGCATTGTATTGGATGGGATGCTAGTCCATCGCAGGGTTACCCCCAGCAGTATGTCACCTGTACCCATTTATACACCTGGGTAGGGAGAGAGACAATGTGGGGTGAAGTTTCTTGTCTAAGGAAACAACGCGATGACAGGGACTGGGGCGTTGAACCACCGGCCTTCAGATCTGGCCCCAGTTGTTCAAAAGTTGGATAGTGCTATCCACCTGATAAATCACTATCCAGTGGATAAGTGTTAGGGAAACCAATTGCATTGTCCACTGGATAGAGATTTATCCGGTGGATAGCGCTATCCAACTTTCGAACAACTGGGGCCAGAAGTGCAATGCACTAACCACTACTCCACTGCCCCCCCCCCCCCCCCAACAACGACCAGAGGCTTATAAAATCTACGGAGTGACGATTCACAATTCACTTTACTCTGATGACGTCTTCCGCTCAGGTTGCGGAACGTCAGACAATGTCATGACAAACAGTCCTTCTCAGGACTACACTCACCCGGACAATCATACTTTACTGACTTATGATATGACTCCTTGGTTCAAACCATTTTACAGTGATACAAATGATACTAACACACAATTAACAATTACCAGTATATTAACAATATTTTTAATGATACTAATAGAATTGCCCAGGAGGAGGGGGGGTGGACTCCCATATGTAAGGGACGGGGATGCTCATCGGAAAATTAGAATTAGACCCCTAAAGGAGACTAATCTGGGCATGGCTCAGGCTTTATTTAACCCTAAAGAAGACCATGCTAAAACAGACAATCAAATCAGTGATTTAATTGCATTCGATTTCTGTGTGGTCTAGGACACCAACATGATGACATTTGCTTTTTTATATGGATATTTCTTTACACACAGCCCTTAGTGACACCTGAATGGGTAAAAATATTGGCTTTCTGTCCTGAACACCCTAAGTGAGACCAAAATCTGCAATTTATGTCTCCCGGGTAGAATTGCCGGGTGGTGAAGAAGTTCATGAAGGGCTCCATCAACAAAATTAATAAGTCGACTGAGTAAATTTTTTTGGTGGCTATTGGAGGATCTATACCTATACAGACAGCTTTGATACATTGTTATTCATTCTGTCACTCTTACTGCAAATATCTAATTGTCTGGTTAGATTTACTTCTGCAAGTTTGTTCTTACTTGTCTGAGGAATCCTTTCTTTGGCTACCAATGATCTTGCACAGTCATCAGCATTCAGAGGCTCAGCAGCATAAATCTTAATATCAGGCTTGAGTGCTTTAGCTGCAATACAGATTCCACTGACCATTCCACCACCTCCAACAGGAACAACAATTGCATCCAAGTTTGGGACCTGAGGGTCAATATTGTAGCACTGCCAATGAACATGGTTGCTTCACATCACTAGTGCCAGTTATAAGGGAAAAATACAAGTTACATCTCACAAAACACATGTGGGTGTGACCCTTTCATGTGAGTGTTGTTCATATTACATTTTACAGTTTCGGTATCACTGCAAAATACTATGTAATATTGTGCAAGTTTCCCCCTTTTTTCCTTGCCTGTTCTTAAAATCAGATCGTGAGGAGTGAAGCAAATACAGCACGGAAAGAAAATAGTGTGTATAAAAGGGGAGAGGATTCCCTGTAGATTTTTTCATTGTGGACGATCTTTCATTCTGACGCTCCCCTGTTTTGCAACAGGCCATATCTCCCCTCCTTCCTGTGTCTCACAAATATCACTTTAATTTTCTTACTCTTCATGACCCCTTTCCCCTTAGGTCCTTCTCCCTACTTTGTTGCAGTCCTTAACCCCTTCTATCTAACAAACCTGTTCCAATAACTCCATAGCAATTGACCCCTGGCCTGCAATAATGTGTGGATGATCAGATGATGGAATAAGATAAGCATGAGGGCCTTTATCCTGGATGATTTGCTTAGTAGCAGCATCCCTGGCCTGAAATAAAAACAGATTAAATTGTATATTATTTTGTTTTGCATTTTTCTGAAAAAGTCACTGCATTCAGAGACAGGAGTTCAAGAGATTATCAATGAGAAAACAAATAACTTACAGTAATAAAGTGACAGTTGTACATTAAGGTCCATTAACTTTTCTTGGTTTAAATTTTGTATCTATAATAATACCCTCAAGTGAAATTGGCAGTTTCTAACTTAGGACCTTAGTTACCTCTAACAATTAACTTTCACTCAAAAAGACTCACTTAATGATCTAACAATATTTTCTCATGGAAATTTTTCAAGTCACAACCTTAAAAATAGCTTTTATTATTCCTTTCTCCAACTCAAATTATTTGATAACTCAAAAGACCCTAGTCAATTAGTAATAGAAATGTACCTCATATGTATTTGGCCCACAATCAACAATAGTTGCTCCATAACCTCTCACTGCAGCCTTCTTTACCAGTGGTGCATTTGATGGCATAGCTATGTAAGCTTGAAGTCCCATTGTCTTTGCCGACAGGGCAAGAGCTTGTGCATGGTTGCCACTGCTGCTAGTAACAAGAACAGGTTTTTGATCACCAGGTAGTGAATCCAACAACCGAAGAACAGCATTTGTTGCTCCTCTTATCTAGAAAAAATAGTTAGGGGTTACTAACAGAACTTTGTAATGTGAACATCTACTGTACAATGTAAAACAACAAATTGAAGGGCCCGGTGGAAAAGGGGCATAAGTGACAATTTGAGGTTAAAATCGAAATTGCTCCTATTTAGCTGAACATTGGCACACAGGCTGGTTTTCATGTGAGGAACGCCGTAGCGCACTTATTTCTTGACCTGAGATCTAAAATTTGAAGAATTAGCATATTACTTTTGCTTAAAACTGACACAAAGAAAACAACAGGACCGCGGATTCTAGGTTGAATTCCTTTGTTTTAGTTCAGGCAGAGAACAAAAGAAATCTTTCACGCATCACTTGAGCGAGTTCAGTTCAACAACACTTTTCACGCAAAAGTAATACGCTAATTCTTCAAATTTTAGATCTCAGGTCAAGAAATAAGTGCGCAACGGCGTTCCTCACATGAAAACCAGCCTGTGTGCCAATGTTCAGCTAAATAGGAGCAATTTCGATTTTAACCTCAAATCGTTACTTACGCCCTTTTTCCACCGGGCCCTTCAATTGGTAGACCAGTAACAGGCAATTTCCCAGCTGTCTTAATGTGCCTCTTTTTCAAGGCGAGGCCTGGTGCAAAACCTTTCATATGAAAATGAGTTGTATTTGCATGCAGCGAATGAAAATTCATTTTCATATATGGATTAGGTTGTGCACCAATTATAAGACTTGCTTTGAAAAATGGGTAAAAGGCAACTTGGAAATGACCTATTAATCTAAATCATGACGCCAGTCAAGATCTAATAATAAGCTGGTTTACTAACTTAGAACAAACACCACTGAACTGTTGCCAACAGCTACCTGCACCTTACAAAAGACTGATTGCCGACAAAAACAAGACAGACAAACAATAGACAAACTGACTTATCTAACAATAGACCAACGGACATTTGACTAACAAAAGACGGATCGAAACGCACCAACCATGTTTAAAGTCTTCACAGCCAATAACATCACGGCTTAACTGACAGATGACCAATAACATCACGAGATCGTCGACCAATCAGGACAACGACCAGAGACTTATAACATCTACTGACGATTCACAGTTCACTTGACTCTGATGATGACTTCCGCTCAGGTTGTCGAAACGTCAGTCAATGTCACCTCAAACAGTCCTTCTCAGGACTACACTCACCCGGATGATCACAATTTACCGAATTATAATAACTGTTTCTAGTACATACCCAGGAAGAGATTCCAGACGGAATTTTAAAATTAGGACCCTACAGGATCTTCTAGGATCCTGATAAGGTCCTTCTTATTGTTGCCATTTAGGATCATAGTAGCCTGCGTAGCAGGCGTAAACGGGGAGGGGGAAGGGGAGCAAGAACGCAGGAGAAACTGGGGGACTGGGGGCTAGGGACGAGAGAACGCCTGCCAGTGGCTGCAAAATTCTGATTGGTTAATTTTTGACAGTAAGTCCCACAGGAATGACGTTAATTTGACGAGGACGTGCAGTTAGAAGATTTGAACTTGGCTGCAGCAGGCCGGGTCTGTTAGGGAAATTGTCTTGAAACCAGAGCGAGAAACGGCAGTTAGAGCTCTTCTAAAGGGAAGAGATGTTTTGCCGGTTTTCCCAATGGGGTACGGTCCTAGAAAGTAGAGATTTTGTCATTGTCTGGGAAAACTTCAAAAAAGCATTGGACCAGTTTCACGTGTGAATTTCAATATCCCGTTATGGGAATGAAGACTCGCAGAAGAAGCCCCAAGAAACGCTCGACACCATAAACAGTAGTACTCAGAGAACTAAATGCGAAGAAATCATTCTTTGAGAACAGATGGTTGTTTTAAAGAGAAACCTGCCATTGCAATAAGACATCATTCAAGCTGTTGACTTTGTAGGGAAACTTACATTTTCGATTGTAAATTTGTATTGATATATATATTTTTTAAATTGTCCCATTCTTCATATTATGGCTTTCGCGTAACTTTTGAAATTTCAAAACATGCACATAAATGCCATTCAAAATGTATCGCGGTCCTTCGCTTGCATATTTTAAAATAAGCTTACCTTTCCTAGAAACGAAAATTGAATGTATTTGGTTTTCAGAAGCAAAGAGGGGTTTATCTTAATAAATCTTTTTATTTAGAAAAGCTTCATGTCTCTCAGATTTCGAAAATAAGTGCAATTGAGTGTTGATGTTGGAAAAATTCTCATCCTAAGGCAACTTTATTTTTAGATGCTTCATTAAATTCCTACGTGCAGTCAGTTATGCAGAAAAGCGCGTGCCTGTTTCTGATTGGTGGTTGCATTGACAGTTAACAACTTAACTGGATTACCTGAAAATCGGTGGGCAGAGATGAAAACATGGGGGTCTTTGTAGCAGGCATTTCCTCATTCCTAGCTCCCAGAACCCCATTTTTCTGCCGTGTTCTTGCTCCCCTTCCCCTTCCCCATTTACGCCTACTATGCAGGCTAGGATTATAAGTAGTACTGGTATCCTTGGCTAGAAAATCCTGAAGGATCCTGTATAGGATTTTCACTTTGCACTCCATCCTGGATGGAGGGAGGGCTGGTGCCTCCAAATGTTAAACTTCTTATACTCCTCATTCCCAGTCCCAACCATCCTAAGTGGCTCCCACCCATTTGTAATTGCAGGGCTTGGCATTTCATGAACTGAGAACTGAAACTTGAAGTATTAACCTATTATTTTAGCTTAACACTAAAGAAAATAAAACAACACAGGAGCTGATGCTTGGTTGACTTCTTTTGTTTTAGTTTTAACTGCAAAGAACAAAAGAAACCACTCATGCTTAACTTGAGTGAGCTCTGCAGCAGATTTTTTAAGTCAACAGTAATAAAGGAAGTCTTCGGCTAATTCCTTGAATAATTTCAAGCTCCCATGTCAAGAAATAAACACAGAGACATGTTTCTTACATCACGATGAAAACTAGTCTGTATGCCAAAGTCAATTAAGCTAATAAAACTAGAGGAATCTAGATTTCAAGGTCAAATTGCTGCTTACGCTCTCCGTCTGCCATTAGCCATTCAATTTTGCCATTACAAAACTATTAAAATGATATCACAGTTGTCCTATTTCATCCATCTCCAGTCCAATCCTCCCACAAATGTTACCCCAGTCCCCCTTCTGTCTCTGGACACATCCCTCTATTTTTCTGGGCTCCTGTCCTTTCCATCCCCCTCATCTAGATAATGAAATGCTACCTCCTAAATTTAAGTCATGTGCTAGACAGCTGCAGTACAGACACATCATTTCCTGCTATACATGTTATATATATATACATTCTGATTGTTTTTTAGTATTCCCAAGTAAAACTGTGGATTTGAACAATATTTAAAACTCGTAGGAGAAAAAGGTGACAAACAATGTTTTTGTCACTAACCTTGAAAGCTCCAACTTTTTGAAAGAGTTCACATTTGAAGTGCAGTGTTCTACCTGCCAAACTGTCAAGAGTTGAACATGTCATCACAGGTGTTTTATGAATATAAGGTGCAATTCTTTTGGCTGCCTCTTCAACATCTTGGAAGTTTACTTCAATATCACTCGAGGCCATCCTTGAAAATTAAAGAAAATCAAAGTGATTAAATTATTATAACAAATTATTATTACAATATTTATTATTGTGTCTGATATTCTGCCATTTTATAGTTTGCAATTTCCTAATACAGGCCATTGATGAACAGAAAAGAATAACAGTAGATGCTATTATCCGATTACCGGTAAATCTGTCCCTTAACTGCAGTTAGTAATGTAATCCTTATTAAGTGCTGGGGTAAATACGATATTGGGAATATCAGAAATTGTGGCGTTGTAAAATGTTTGTTTAGTAGTTTTCAAAAAGAGAGAGAAGGGAGGGAAGGCACCCAGTGGGGGACACTTAGTGATGCTTAAAAGAAGAATTTTTATATTAGTTTTTATCAATTTTAAAATTTCCTTCTTTCTTTTGTTTTTCATTACATGTATATATTTATATTTATGTAGTAGGTTTTAGATTTTTATATAACTCATTGTAAATATTTTTTAGATAATTCATTGTAAATATCTTAGAAAGTTAAGAGGGCCACAAGTTTATTAGTGCTTCGCACTATTTCGTGCTACCCTCATTAAATAAAGTTATTATTATTATTATTATTATTATTATTATTATTATTATTATTATTATTATTATTGACTGGAGCCTGCTTACAAGAAGTCTTGACCTGGGCCTTGAGACGGGTACTAAGTAACTGCTGTCCAGATGACGTTAAATACTTGAGGGCTAGATGTGGGGAAAGGGGAGGCATCTATTTGAATGTCACGTACAATGCGATGTGGTTGTATGTTTAGGGTAAACAGTATACCTGCCAACTTTTCCTTAGTCAAATTAGTGACTGAAAAATTTCTGACAACTTCAGAACATTGCTGAAGATGTTCCTTGACTTCTGAACATTGCTGAAGATTCCCGAAGATGTTCCAATGATTTCCAAAGGTTGCCAAATGTCGCAGTGTGAGGCTCATAATCTTGGCATGACCTTGTTAGCCAGCTATTAAGTTATATAGGACTCAAATGTGACATTTAGGATGGTTCACTGGACTATTTTGGATGAAAATTGAATTCAATAAATTTTTCGTGCCAATGGTTAATGAACAAGTAGTCCGGAATTGTGAGCCAGGAATCAGAAATTGTTCTATATGCGTGTGATCGATGTTTTTGATCCGCGGGCGTGTCTCGCACATAATGCATGTAAGTTGGCAAGTATAAAACAGTCGTCATGACATTCCACTCTTGTCAGCCTAAGGCCCGTGAATGAGCTCTGCTACAAGAGTAAGATGGACTCATACGCTCCAAAATAAAGGGTAGTAGTACTAGTATATTTTTAATTGCTAACCAACCAGGTGCAATAAACCATTATACAATGGACAGAGTAAAATGGATCGGTCCAGGGGAGTTTGTGATTAAACTAGACACAAAAATGATCCATTTATCTTGTGCAAATCATTAGTACAAAGATTTTTGTAAACATTTCTAATTTTCTGCAGGAAAACCAATATCAAAACAATGTATAAAAATACATACCACATTTCCTCGAGTAAGTGCTGGAAAGTTTACGGCATTTACCAAGAGCGCAGCAACAGGACAAAAATTAAAACAACAGACAAAGCACATAAAGAAACTCTGCAAGCACATGGAGATAGTAATAACTGGAAGTGACTTACCAGAAGAGAAACTACCGCGGTAGTTGAAGCTTAAAAAGTTATAAATAAAGTGGGCCTATTTTGGGATCCTCTCAAAATGCTTAATTGACCCCTCACGCAATTGCGGTTATCTTTGGCTATCATTTGCTTAGCGGTATCAAGTAACCATCAATCTAGTATTTATCATCCGGTTATGTTCTGATTAATTCAGTTGCCTTGGTATCTTCAGTGTAACACTGTTATTACATTTACCACTTAGCTCTTGTTTATATTAAGCCCGCCCATCCCTCCCGGGCCGGGGAAGTTTATTCATCTATTTTTGTAGTTTTACAGTTTACATTTGCTTGCTTTACGAATAAACTTCTCTCTCAGCCAACAAAGGAATCTCTGTTGAATTTGCGTGTTGTCTGTTTATTGCATCACCTAGGGGGAATTGCAATAGAAACAGGTTCTCCTTGTATCCCTACTATTTAAGAAAGTGAGAGGTGGAGGAGGTGCTTATTTGAGAGGGGGCACTTGTTTGATATTATGGCCTATAGGGGGAGGGCAGTTATTACAGCGTGGGTGCTTATACAAGGAAATACAGTACTGATAGATTCCATTTAGCCATACATATGTACTCTGATAATGCACCTGCAAGTTATAGCATACTTCTTTGCTCTTACCACATTTTGAGATCAACAGTCCATTATTGTAGTATATAAGCATGGCCAAATGCAATCTATTGGGTAAGTATATAAACCTTCCATAAAAATTCATATTATTTTCAACTTAAACTGCCTGTATATTCTAGTACAACCAATTGTTAGTGTACACATGTCCCTCATCTGATTCAGGAAGAAAATAAGAAGCATTCAAAACAGCATGGGCTACATGAGATAGATGAAGACGATCCAACATGGGGTATTGGGTTGGAATGAGGGTCACACCCTAAACAAAATGAAGGACCGGATACTGTGGAGTATTAGGCTGGGATTCGGGATTAAAATACCTTGGTGCAGGTGGAATGTAGATTGTGCTCTTTTGGGGTAGGCGGAAAGGTTGAGCCTGTTCTGGTTCCAGAACAGACGACAGAAGTTTGACTCTGGTCCTTTTTCTCTTGTTAGATGATAAGTCGCGATCGATTATTTCAAACGAAGAGTATCCTCTCCTCTTTCCGCGCCCGAAAAACATCCTGTCCGAGAATACAATATGGCGGCTCATGAAAAATTCTAGGACCTTGTCCCACTTTACCACCTGTCCCTCAGTATAAGGATTGTAGTTGGTTACAATCCAATAATTTATGGCGTACAACTTCATAACAGCTCAGTAGTTAGTGTGTTACAACGTTAGGAACGGGTGCACCCACCGGAAGACAGTTGGCTACCTGAGTCAGCACAAACGCGACCCAACCACAAAAGGCTTTTGGGTGCGATCAAGGATTGATCAAAAACTGCCGATTTGATCAATCATTAGAGACTTGTAAACCCAGAAAGAATGGCGATAGCTACCTACACAGAACTTGAAATCCTCTTTTTTCAACTGTACGATTTTCCAGACAGCTGCGAATCGAAGTGTTGAGGCGCGTAAAAACAAGAACATCCCTTCAACCAATCATCATACATGAGTTAGCTACTTCGAATACTTGAAAACCGCTGACTATTTACCGCGGGTTCTCAACATGTGCAATTTCAAGATGGCGTCTTCCAGATGGCTTTCCAGAAGAAAGCGAAAATGAGTTAAAAATCAGCTACAGAAGCCGGTTGAGTGAAGTCAGGTGAACAAAATGAAACGTTCCCAACCAGAAACGTCGGGGACACCCCCGGCGAAGAAGCAGGCTCTCACAAAAATGATTCCACCGGTAAACATTGGCGCTGTTTCCACTGAGGTAAGTTGGCAGTCACTACCATTTGTCAAAAAAATAGAATTTAAGCTTGTCTTAGGTAGTATTAGGGTTCTTTAGACGTTTTCTGGAATTTTTGAAATTTATAACGTGGTTTAATTCTAAAAAAAAATGTGAAAAAGTTACAATTCACTGACGATTGTCTCCTGATAAAATAAAATGTTATTTCCTGACCATAGTAATAATTTCTAATATGATTACAAATAGCATTAGCAGGGCATAAGTCCTGATAAATATGAAATATATTAACAGAAAGTATTTTAGAACATTAAAAACAGAATTTCAGTAGTAGAAATGATTAAGGCTTATTATCTCTTCACTTCTTTCTTTCTTTGTTCATTTGCCACACTCAGACGTACAAACAAATAGGCAATGTATAAACAAATAGGGAAATACAAAACGTTAAGTGTGCCATTTTTCATATCCGCACACTTAATCCCCACAACATCAATGAACGCTTTATATTCGACTTATTGTTTTTCACTTTGCCATGTTCCCACCAATTGCATAGCTCCACTGCTAGATCCATATAATCCAAGTGCAAACCACAGTTCCTTCATTTGCTCTGAAGAAGGTCTAACGCTTGGAATGTCAGCTTTCAATCTCTTTATGGTGGCCAATTTACATTATCAACTCAGTTGATAAAGTTTTGTTCTTCTTCTAAATTGTATTGCCAACCTGCTTGAATGCTGAAGGTCTTTTGCATCATCTACATAAAGTGCAACATGTAAACTACAGGTTTATATCACTAGGTGTCTCTCAGTATTGCTTTATTTTCAGATATATTGTGTTTTCACTTACTTCAGTTAGTACTTGCTATTAATAGTAATTATTGTGAGTGAGTGAATACTTGATTTCATAGAGTAAAATAATTTCTTTAGGTGAAGTAATTATGAGAGTGCCAAACAGAAATTGTAAACATGATGTTATGTGAACTTTATGTAAGACTGAATTTTGTTAAAAAAACATAACATGTATTCATAACATTTTATACAGGATGAAATGAATATGAAAGTTTTGAAGTTTCAAAATAAGAAACTGGGAGAAAGACTGGAAGAATTAAAGATAGAGGAAGAGAAGTTGAAGGATCAGGTGGATGAGCTAAAGAAACAACGAGAATCTGATCTGAATATCATCTCTGTTATCAACAGACACTGGATGCAGGTATTTATTTTGTTGTTTTATAAACAAAGAGCAACTAGTTTAACAGATTGTAACATCTCCCCAGTCTGTTCAGTAAAAGTGAGACTTCACTGTCTTATTACAACAGAAAAAGCAACAACATACTCAAACCAAGCATGATGGTTAAAAACCTACTGCACCATTCAAAAAAAAAAAGGAAAATCTAAAATTTGAAATTCAACTAACGCTTGCATTTTTTAATGCCATAAATCGTAATAATCATTCATTTGCAATAACGACCAGAAAATGAAAAGTGGAAACTGACTAGTAAGTGGGTTGAATTCCACTAATCACAAATTATGCCTAAACATGACTTTTTGAGCAAATCCACTTTGATGAAGGGCTTACACTTGAAACGTCAGCTTTCGAAAGGCCATTTCAAGTTATTTTGTGCCAAGTGCACATCCTCTCATATGAAAATGAGTTTTATCTACATGTGAATGAAAACTCATTTTCATATGAAAGGTTATACACCAAGACTCAATTTGAAAAAGAGGCACAAGACAACTTGGAAATGGCCTATTTTTTATAGTGGCCAATTTACCTTGTCAACTCTGTTGATAAGTTCAAAGTTTTTTGTTTCACTTCCCCACTGATGCAGAACCGCAGTATCTTCAGAAACTAATCTTCTTTTAACTGTTGGTTAAGTCTTCTACAGTTATGTGTACATGTACATGCCCTTTTGAGTTCAGTCGTTATTGAAAGGCGCAGTTTGCAATATCTGTTATTGAAAGCTGCACTATCTTTTATTGCTTTGAAATCTTATGCTGTTTAGCTTGATGAGGACATCAAGACCATACTACAAAGATATGAAGGCATTGTAGAGGAGGACTCAGAGCAGACATCCAATGAGGCCACCCTCTCTTACCTTGATTACCTGGCAAATCTGGCCTCGGAGCAAGTCAGAGAAGAAGTAGCCAAACGATCTGCTGCTACTAAAGAACACACAAGAAAACTGTTACAGTATGTTGAAATGTCTGGACCATTTACATCCAAATCCACAGTCATAAAGGAGAAGTCAAATGATGAGATCGATGTAGAAGGAGAAGGAAGCAAAGGTAAAGAAGTTATTAATAAAAAAGAAAATACTATGCATGCTTACCTAACCTGGTCTCAACATGAGATGGAGTTTGGAAAAGTTTGGCAGCTTTGGGGTGCAGAGGGTACAGATGAGAGTTTATGTTGAGGACTTTTTAAAGATACTGTTGCACAATACAATTTTTCTTGCCATCTGCAATGCAGTGCCATTCTAAATCAAGTTACAGGCAAAATTGCACATCGTGTAACATCCCCTCTTTTTTTTTTTGTTTTGCTTAGAGGCCTGTATTTTTAATAGTTAGCTTTTAAACCAGGTAAAATAGTCCCCCAAACAATTAGAGCTCTTAGACTGACCAAGGGAAAACAAAAACCAACAATTATTGAAAATCTGCTTCAGTGCAAATGGCACCACATTTTTCTGTGCTGAGCACAGGTTGTATATTTTTAATGTGTTTTGCTTCTGGGTCATTGCTTCATCGGTTCCCTTTTTTGGGCAGTGTGTTACTTAATTTTTTGTTGCTGCATACATGCGTTAGAAAACCTCGGAAAGCTCATCTAGGTTAGTTGTGGTGAACTATAGCTGACCAAACCTCATTTTGCTTCATTCCCATCCCCCACCCAAAAAACAAAGATGAACAAGAAACATCAAAACCAGAACTGGAATCACCTCAAAAGACAAGCTCTGATGAACAGGCAAAACCAGACCTGGAGGCTGACAATAAACAGCTAAGAGAGTTGGTCACTTCACTCCATCAAAAACAGCAGATCACGTCACTTGAGGTACAGTTATACTGGATTTACATTGTGTCACTTACATTTTAACATTTACTGCAAGTTGTTTGTGTTACGGCAGGGAGGGGATAGGCTCTTTTATGCAGAGCTTCACTCGCATCCTTCAAACTTAAATGAGAGTATGATATTTGGGCTATTGTTACTTTTAGGGAACTTGCACTATGTAGGGGAAAAAGCTGTCTAAATAACAATACCGTAAATAATCGATTAAGCACTGCTACTCGAATAAGCGCCGCTCTCGAATAAGCGCCGCACCTTTACTGAAAATAATTTAATAAGCGCCTCTCTCGAATAAGTGCCGCGGCGCTAATTTGGGTATTTACAAATAAACGCCCCACCTGTGTTCGTGTAGCAGCAACACTTTCACAAAGAGACTGTGAAACTGTGTTCATGTTACCTTTTGTATTTGAGCAGCAATACTTTCACAGAGACTGAGAAACTGCATTCATGATACCTCTTGTATTTCATTCGAAATAATTTTATATTAAATTGTGTATGCCTAGTATGCGCCTCACCTAATTCTCTCTATATTCCCCTCAGTGTTTTACCAGTAGTTGAAATAAGCGTCGCTCTCGAATAAGCGCCGCTCTTGAATAAGCGCCACACCTTTAACAGGGAAAATTAAATAAGCGCCGCGGCACTTAATCGATCATTTACGGTAAGTTGGTTGCAAATCTAATTATGCCGCCAAAATGTAAAAAAGTGACAAATTACAGAATATTCCAAATGTCCCAGAAAAAATTACAATAAAAAATTTTGTTGCAAAGAATAAAAGAAAGCAATGTTGTTTGCATTTCATCAAGGTGTAAGCGGCATATTTACTTGCGTTATTTTGTAAAAAAGTCATCATTATTATTTTCTCGTCATTTAGACAGTTTTTAGAAAGTTTTTTTCCTATGTAGCACAAGTTCCCTAAAAGTAATGAAAGCCGATATTTGGGTTATTTTGGAATGAAGTACATTACATTTGATTTTGACTATGGTCTGAAGTACTTATTGGGTGAATGTGAAGTTTGGTTGGCATTCAGAAAAATTTTGTTTTGTACTTTACCATGATTATACAAACACTAAAAGTACAGTCAGAAATCCTTTTCACCTCCCTTAAGCCTGGGAAATGGGAAACGTCTATTAGAGGATACATGTAGCTGTGACATAGGATACTCATGACAGTGCAATTGTAAAGATTTCAAAATATACTTTTGGCTGCACGCCTCCATCTAAATATTCCAAGGAGCCCCATATTTGTTTTTGGCCAAAATGGTGCATGGTTGCCCAGTTTGTTGGGAAATTCATGGACAGTGGGCTTATGCTTACATACAGTACTATAGGGTAACAAATCTTGGCTTATGGTTTAAGGGTGAGAAGAAGTCATTCAATGAATTAGCCATAATTTGTTGTTGCTGATAGACTGGACTGTAGAAAATGATAATTTGCAAATATATAATTCAATTTCAGTTTTCAGAAATTCGTGATAAATATGCCTTGGCTCAAAAAGAGATTTCCCAGCTAAATACCGAGCTTCAAGATGCATCATATGAACTTCAAAAAGCTAATCACAGGGTTGATAATTTGGTGAAGAGGCTCAATGAACTGGAAGACATGAACAAAAAACTGCGTGAAGGAAATACAGCTCCAGGTGAAGCAGGAGATGGTGGGACAACTCAGGTAATCAGACAGGGCCAGGCACTGCATGGGAAAAGTGACCAACAATGAACAAGATTTTGTCTGGCAACTTTAAGCACAGGCAAAAAAATCGGAACTTGAGGCTGCATGACATCATGCTAATTGCTATTGGATCTCATTCTTTCACAGTAATTTGTATCAGCTGATCCTGGTTTGTTTCAAGCAATCAAAAAGAAATAATTAATTAAATTAAATACTCCATAAAATCCAGAATTTTGTGTCTTTTGATCCTAAATCAGGTTAATGGGTAAAATGGGTGCAAAATCTTATTGATAACAGTATATTTGGTGACAAATCAGTCATTTGTTCAGAACAGTGACTATTACTAGTGGCATAACCCCTTTTAGCTATCTCAAACTGTGCAGTCAGCCAGTGTTTTTGCCTCCTGCCCACAGCCAACTGAGGCCTTAAGTGCTTCTTAATCTGTGTTCACACTTAGTGGTAGCTCAGTGTACTGTTGTGTACTGTTATTCAATCCCTTAGAAATTACTGCATCAGCTGAGCAACAAACACTGAATGTAAATGAAGCCACATTAAACTGTTGTCTTTCCTTTTTGTTATGATTAAAGAAGCTGGTGGGGCTTAATTTACAATAGTAGCACAGAACTAAACACTGCGTTTTACCCTGCCCTAATGGCATACACATTAAAAGGCTGAACTGGTAAGCAAGGGGACTAGGCTTTTGCTGCCTACTATGCCTGTTCTGTTGCCCAGACTTATGCTGTGTTTCTGGTCCTAGAATGATGAAGTATCAATTGAACTTGAAGACCTGAGAGAATTGGCAAAGACAAGACTTGAAGAGTTGGAAAAGCTCAATGAGAACTTCATCACATCTCAGCAAGAACTGGAAAAACTTAAGCTAGAGGTTAGTAATACTGTACTTGTGGAGATAAGTTTTTTGATAAGTTTTTGCATGACTGCAGAGTTATCACCGTGATACCGACTCTCTAAACATTCTTGTTACAGTCGAACCTTTATTATCTGTACTTGGAACCACTGAAAATAGTCCAGATAACAGAGAGTCTGGATAATTGAGAAGAATGAATATATTCTTAAAATAACTTAAAACTGAAAAGAACATAAAAAGATTCAAGTGAGCAGTGGTGCTCTCCTTATTTTTAGAGCAAACTGTGTGCACAGATGGCTAAAAATATAGCCACATGCTTCACTTCATCTTTTCTGATAGTGTATTCAATCAGTTATCACAGTGGAACATGGAGTAAACAAAACCTTTTTCAATGAATTCCAAACACATTTTTCTGCTTATCGCCATTACTCCCAAGCAAATGATGACAAATAATTAAAATCAAGACCACAGAGAAAAATCCAGACAATTGAAAAGTGCAAATTACTGAGGTTTGACTAATCAAGGTTGACTGTACTATCAATTATTCAACTCTATTTGATGGTAATAGTTTAATTTATTTCTTTTCAGGCAAACCACATGCCTGAGGATACAGTTCTTCAATCAGCCCCTTACAAGTGTTTACAGTCACAATTTTCTGTTTTGTATGGAGAGGTCACTCAGGTAGGTGAGAGGAAATGGTAAATAAAATGTTTAATTATGTCGCAAGTCTTTATCTACTATCAAGCTTTCTGGTAAGGTGCCACCCTATTATAGGAAATTAATGCTTGTGTTCATTACTAAAGGTATTTGAAATTAATGCAACTTTAATTAATGCAAATTGGAGGGAAGAATAGTTTTAATTAGAATAAAGGAAATGAATGCAAAAGAGGAAGGAAAATTTTCAACTAAGGGAAATTAACACGAGAACTTGTTTTCTGGCAAGGAAGTGTATGTTGATTTTTTAAAGGAATTTAGTCTGAAATAATTACTCGGAACCATGTGTTCAGAGACAATTCTGAAGGCAAGAACGAACTTGAATTATTGTAGCCATATGTTTAAAGATTGAAATATGCCAAGCAAAGAAGGCTATTGTTCATCAAATTGGCTGTACTACAGGGTTCATACAGGTCATGGAAAACCTGGAAAGTCATGGAAGTTTAGAATTTCATTAAATCCAGGCCTGGAAAGTCATGGAAATTAAGCATTTGTTGTGGAAAGTTATGGAAAATGAAATAAATTGTACAAAATAAATTTAGCAGTTGCCCTTTTTGATAATGAAAAGAAAATTAATGGAGCAGTTGCCCTTTTTGTGAATGAAACAGGGCTTGAGACTAACTTTTCAGCTTAGTAGCCTAGTGGCTAGTGAGAGGTTTGAATTCACTAGCCAAAATAAATCTTCACTAGCCAGACTTTTTTTTTTTTGCATAATCTTGTACTGTGTGCAATGTGTAATTTTTATGCGAGTTAAGTACTGTAAACATGCCTCTCTGTAATCTCAAGAGTGAAGAACTGTTCACGCCTCTCTTTTCCCTTTTGGTTATCATGGCCAATATCTAGAAAAGTTAACCTTAGATGAGCATGTCATACGGTGAAACGTTGGGAAGACAAGACTAACATTGTACGAACATTGTAAGGTACGGAGAAAGACAAGGCTGATACAGCACTCTATTCACGTACGGGAAAATGTCTGCAAGAGAAGACTAGTCAGGGTTCTATCTAGGGTATTTGAAGGGTAGAAGCTTCCCCCCCCCCCCCCCCCAAGAATATTGTTATCAGAACGTGATCACGACTAAAAAATAAATAAAATAAAATACCACTGTAACATTATCTCAAAGAGGTGTCTCAAAATGCACCAGATTGCATCTCAGTGCAAATTCAAATTCATTCCGCCGAACCCCCACAGGAAGCTTGTGGCCTTCGGCCACTCGGGACTTCTCCCCAAACGATAAATCCTAGATGGAACCCTGCTAGTACTAGTAAATTATGAGCGTATTTAAGTACGGAGAAATGTTGAGTAGTCATATCGAACAGGTTGGTTGCAAATGCACTACAGTAGGAAGAAACGCTACCAAAGTACCAAGATACAGAGTCAAGTTGAGGAGACGCTGAGGCTAATAAAATACGCAACTACCAACTTACGGAGAAACGTTATTAGACAAAACTAATTCCGTGAGAACGTGTAACGTACGGAAGAACGCCGAACGGACAAACTGAACTATTACAGTGGGATAATAAATTACGGAGAAACGTAGGGAAGGCAAATAATATCGCACTAACGTACGGAGAAACGTTGAAAAGACAAGACTAATACCGTTTGAACATACGAAAGTTAAAAAAAATACAACTGTAAATTTTATTTGAAAATATGTACATAAATTACAGAAATATTGAAATAAAAATTAAGCAATATATAAAACCTAACTACTTTAGCATGAATCGTAAAAATTGGCAATGACCTATAACAATTTCCAAAATACATTCTTGGCTGCTCAGATACGATCACTTCTGTTAGCATAAAAAAGGACTATAGCCAAAAACGAAAGCCATACGAAGGTACAGAGAAACGCTAAGAAGTGTAGACTTATCGTACCAATGTACTAACATACTGAAAACCTTGGGAAGGTACTTACGTACGGAGAAACGTTGTGAAGACAAGACTAATATCATACGAACGTTACGTAGAGAGAAACTCTGCATGGGAAGAGAAACTAATATTGTACGAATGTAGTTATGAATGGAAAAAAGTCGATAAGAGAAGACTAAAGAATTGTGTGAACGAAGTAACGTACGAAACTAGACTAATTTCATATGAACGCACTTACGGACCTTTCAAGGAAATGTATGGTGAAACGTTCTGAAGACGGCTACTTTCGTTGGAACTAATGGCAGAGAAACGTTGCCATCTGAGACAAGAAGAAGTAGGGAGAAACGTTGAGAGGACAAAACAAGTACCATACGAACACCACTTGTGATATCCTTTTACGGAATAAGTTTTAGTTTCTGTTCACTCAATTTGCTTTTGGGATCCGATCATCAGAAGTAATAGTCAGTTTGGTTTCCATCCGGTACTTTATTGCTTTGAAAGCGCAAATCCTACTAGCAAAAACGTAATTTTTACTAGTCTGTGACTAGCTAGCTACCGTTAGTCTTGAGTCCTGATGAAAAGAAAATGAATGGGCCACAAACTGGATCTACTTTTTTGTAAACAAAATGCTCAATTAAGGTCATGGAAAATGTCCTGGAAAGTCCTGAAATTTTAAAATATTAAAAGGGTACGAACCCTGTGCTAGCCAAGGACAGCATTCAGATTTTGGGGCAAAAATGAGAGATATTTTCATTGCAGAAATCAATGCTCCACTTTTTTGAAATCATGGAAATGATGCTCCTAGGCAATAACACAACTTAAATTAAAACAAAGTTTTTGAATTTGTATCAATTTCAGCTTAAGGACGGTGCCTCCTTTTGTTACTGCACATACGTTCTGCACATCTCGGGACATTCGGGTTTCTTAAGGGATTTGCCCCCTGATACGACAATATTTTTGCGCGATTTACGACTATGTGGAAAAAGTAGATCTTAACAAGGACTATCAGAATCCAGAAAGAAAATTGGGGGTAACCGCGCATTTTTCAGAGATAATTGATCTTAAATTTGGAAAGAAATTGTCATACATTCTTTGTATTTTAACGCTTTTTTAGAATTATGGTGCGTGGTTACCCACATTTTTCTTTTTGGATTCCAATGCTCTTGCTAAAATCTATTTTTCCCCATAGTCATAACCTTTGCAAAAATACATCTCCATTAGGAGGCACCGTCCTATAGGTAACTACCTGAGAAAAGCTAAAATAAATAAGAAAATTAGTTAAGAGATGGGTTTTACAATGGTATTTAATGAAATTTTGTATTTTTTTTTAGCTTCGACAACAACTCGATGACACCCGACGTGTTCTCAGCACAACTAAAACACAACATGTTTTACAACTGGAACAAATTGAGGTACTTTGTTATAATTTCATAATTAAAAATCATATTTATGCAACTATGTAACAGCCCGACTTGTCTCACTTGTGATCGTATTAAATCGTTATTTTATTTATTATTTATTTTCATCTCATTTTTTGTTGTTGTTGTTGTTGTTGTCTGCGTTCCTGCTACTTGCAAATACTGGTTTGTTACACCTAGTCAAAGGTACAGAAGGCATGAGATTTCACGACTAGTTTGATTTTCTATACATAAATCTCTGTACACTGAGCGTGTTTATAAAGAATTAGTTTTAATTCGTCGAACGACTACTAGTAGTTTGCCCTTCTATTCCTACATCGACGTAAATTGAGCATGTTTGTAACGTAATTGTTTCAATTTGCACACGTTATCCGTACGTTGGTATACGTTGGCAAGGTGTTAGTTGTTTCTTCCCTGCATTTTGTTAGAAGATTCATTTAATTTAGCGTGCAGTTTTATGAGGAGTTATGTTACCATGGTAACTGGAAGACGAGAATTTTAGAAATCATTGCATGGTTGGGTAGTAAGTATGTATAAGGGAAGACTAGCAGCGTCCGCTGGTACATTGAATGCTACGGTTTGAAGTACATCCAATTCTGCGACGCATTTGCTACAGATAAGAAATATCATAATGAGAAGTGGGAATGAAAGATTTAAGGTATACATGGAAAACCCTAGCAGTTACGTGCACAAGTTAAGTAGCGTAAAAAGGAAGCCTGAACAAAATTTAGGCTTGAACAGGATTCGGACCTATGACCTTGCAACTACCGGTGCAGTGCTGTACCAACGATGTAGTCAACTGGCAACCTCATTCCCAGGGTCTCTCTTCTTCCCGTCCCTTGGAGGCCCTGGGAACGAGGTTGGCCAACTGGGAGCTGGTCATTATGTGAGTTTCTAACTGCATCCTGAAAGGACTTAAAGAAAATTCTTGACCTTACCTCAGAAGTGTGAATTATTTCTGTTTCAGTCAAACAATGTCACAATGCAAAAGAAATACAAGGCAGAGGTCACTGAGCTGCATGATGCACTGCTGCAAGTCAAGCGTGATTATGACTTACTGAGAATGGAGTTTGAACAAAACCTCAAGGCAAATGAACAAACAGGTTAGATGTGTGTTTCATGTTACTACGCCCATAATATGGTGATGAATAACCGGTCAATGTGACTTCAATCCACTCAAGTCACCATTTCTGACCATTTTATTATTTTTCCAATGCCAAAAGTTGGTTTGGTTGTGGAAGTATTGTCCACTGGCACTAAACTTAAAGATTCAATATTTCCCATTTGTCTAGTCGGCATTTTCCTGCTCTTTAGTCCAAGCTACAGTTGTTTCGAATATTCTGAAAGGAAAAAGAAAAGAAAAGCAATTGACAATGAGAATGGATCTTTTTTCTGTCCCAAAAAAGCTGTCTTTGTGTTCTTATGCTATGTTTAAAAAGGACCTGTTCCAAATTTTTCACGGTTAGCTCTGGTCCAAAACTTGAACAGCTTCGGCCTTACACAAGCTCATTTAGGAACCACTGCAGAAAGGTCCCGTGTAAATAGACCTGGACCGGACTTAAACCATTTGGCACTGGCTCACACAAACCATAGCCTCAATTTCACTTTATTTTCGCGCACATCACAAGAAAATACTTTCAAAACATGCAGTGGATTGCGAATAACATTTTTAATCATCCGCCCTTTGCACAGGTCCAATGTCCAAGGAGATGAGCCACATGTTGAGCAGTTTACAGGTAATATAAATAGTTTGGCTCGGGATTGCTTCAGTTTTGTCATACGGACTTGTTTTCGCATTGTTATTATTCATAAAGGATTTACTATGCAATTCAGAAAAGCACAAGGAAGCCTATTTTCCTGTGTCAAATGTACAGCACACACGTGTCAAATACATAAGACACCACACAAACAGAAGATGGTAAAGCTGTGATCTAGGGCGCCTTTTTGTGAACGTATACCGTATTTTCTCGATTTAAAACGTCGGGCGTTTATTTGAGGTCCGGCGTTTTTTTGAAACTGTTCCTTTATGGTACTAATTCTCATCAAAAAATAGCTCTAGTAATTTAAAAGGGGTTCATAAACCACTACAGTGCTTCAGCTCATTTCATGTTGCTCATTTGAACTAAAGAACGTTGGTGTAATGTTCTCTGCACTCTACAGAGCACCCAACTTTCCCTCCTTGTTTCGAATTATCGATTACAGACGAAATCGGTGACATTTTATTCCTGTTTTTCTTACTTTTTTGCTAAATTTTGTTAACTTAAAATGGTAAAGACAAAAATTAGCCCCGTAAAAAATGACGAAAATACCCCTATTTAATAAACGCCGGGCCTTGAATAAACACTGGGTTCCAATAAACGCCGGGTCTACTCTTATAAACTTTTGAAGGGGACCCACAGGACTCCCAGAAGGCAATCTCTAGAATAAACCCTGAATAACTAAAATGATGTTATGTTTTTACAGTTTTGTGTTTCATGACATCTAGTTGTTGTTCTTATAAACCGATGTAAGCCGCTTCCCTAATTTCCAACGTGATTTTTGGGTTAAAAGGGTGGCCTCTTCCCCGGTGTTTACGGTAACTTGAATAACAAGAGAAGTAAATCCTCCAAAAAAGATCATTATTTCTAAATTGTAAAGTGGTCCCGCAAAGCCTAAAGTCGCTAATTCGCAAAATATTATTTGAGCAAAAATTACATACTATACTGTGTAAAACAGTTTCAGTGAGGAGTCTTTATGAGGAGTAGGTTGTTGTTTTCGTGAAGTGAGATAATTTTTAATGGTATGTTTCTCTGATGTTTTTAGAGTCACAACCAACAGCTGAAGGTTGAAGTGTCAAGATACAAAAGAAAATTCAGTGAAGCTCAGGTTCAAGTCGCCAAGGTAACGTAACTTTTAATTGGGACCAAGAAAAGCAACACTGATCATTCGCTTGGTAGGATCAAAAAACCTGCTAAGGCAAGATATCTTATCCATGTAAACTCGCGATTCAGTGGACGCTCCGCCCGGACTGTTCGCCCTGACCTCAACCCTCAACTCTCCCACTCAGTCTATAAGTGTTTTTACAATAAATGAAGATAATGCGCGTGCTGTGATTGGTCAATACCTATTGACTATTATACCAGTAAGCCACATGGAAAATGTAGCTATCATATAAAAGCAATATACCACACATTTCTATGGTTTATTGGCTCAATAAACCACTTGGGATGTTGGAATAACACTCGAAAATCCTGTCAATCACTCACCTTCGGCTCGCGACTTACAATCTCTTCTCGTGTTCTTCCAACATCCCGCGTGGTTTATTGAGCCAATGAACCATAGAAATGTGTGGTATATTGCTGAAATAGTGTGAATTAATTAAAAGTGGTCACACTTTTGCGCGTTGCGGTGTAGCGCTCATAGAATTGATATCTTTGCTTCAGCTGTCCGAAGAGCTAAAAACTGCCAAGGAGTCTGAAAACAAGCCAGAATCATCGGAACAAGAGGCTCAAGAGGGAGACGAGACGGCTAAAGATGAAACAGAGATGAAGGCTGCAAAACCAGAAGAAGAAGGCGAGATAGAGGAGGGCGAAGATACAACCTCAACTAGTAAATCAAATGCCGCAGAGATCAAGGAACTACGGGCTAACTTGAAGTAAGTACTGGTGAAATCGCAGCGAAGAGTACTAAGATTTGAAAATGTGTAAAACCTTTGGATGAAAAGGAAAATAGAAAGGAACTGCAAGAAGTTAGTTCTCAACCGCTTTCACTTGAGTGGTCACACGTTAGGACTCAAAAGCTAGAACCACCTTGAATAGCGTAATAAACAGCAGCATAGGAAAGGACTGCTCAGTAGCTTTCACTTGAATGGCCACACGTTAAGATTTCATCCACAGACTAAATTTAAAAAAACAGAAGATAAAAGCACCTTGTACAGCATAATAAACTAGACCTCAGGAAAGTACTGCTCAGTAGCTTTCAATTGAATACTCACACTTTAGGATTTAATCCACGGACTCAAAAGTTAGAACCACCTTGTACAGCATAATAAACAGTGCCACGGTAAAGTACTGCTCAGTAGCTTTCATTTGAATGCTCGAATCACCTCGTACAACATAATAGACAGCACCACAGAAAAGTACTGCTCAGTAGCTTTCATTTGAATGGTCACACTTTACGACTGTCACTCATAGGTTAAGCTGTTATGTATGTCTTTTGTGTGAGAGTGTGTTTTTTATTCTGCTGACATTCTGTTCGAAAGTGCGGTATTCTGCTGACATTTGGCTCACTGTCACATGTTGTGAATAGTGCTCGAAATTCTACCGTCAGATTCACAATCTTTCAGTCACCCTGGTATAGTGTTACGATCTGTGGGAGAGGCGACTGCCCGGGGAGGGGGATACTCCCTATAATGGTCTATACGGGGAGGCTCCGCCCGAAAGGTGTACCTTTTTCAGGCTTCAGGTATATTAAAGGGAAGGAATTTCACGAGCTGAAGTATCTGAAAGGGTAGGGAAATCTGTCATTTAGGTATTTAAAAGGGCCTTTCATTAAAATATTTCGATTAGACGGACCTTGTTACTGTTTCATTTCAATTTATTAAACGCTACATGAAAGCGACAAGAAGACTTCCTTCCAAGGGTTTAGAAAAGGGGTGCAGCGTTTTTAAGTAGGTATGTGAAAGGGGTACCATTTTTCAATGGAAGGTATACAAAAGGGGTACCTTTTCTGTCAAAAATGGTATATAAAAGGGTAAGGGGTTGGACCTCGGGGCGGAGCCTCCCCGTTTAAAACTTTGTTGAGTCCCCACCCCCTGGGGGGGGGGGGGGTGACTGAGAATGACACATGTTGTGAATTATACTCGAAATTCTGCCGTCAGAATTTATCTAAGCCTCTTTAAGATCTTTTTAAAAGATCCAACAGATTCACAGCCACCCTGGTATAGTATTCCAAGCTGTGAGAGAGGCGGCTGAGAACGACTTTTTGCCCTAATTGAGTTAACGTTGTTGCCGCGTTTTTGTGTTATTAGCAGTACAATAACACGAGCGGAATGAACGAGAGCGATTTTTTGAAATCCTGTCGATTATACTGAAATTCTGAGCAGATTCAAGGTCTTGGAGAGCATTTGAGAGCCGCTGAGAGTGTACCACAGTTTCAGGGCATAGAAAGCGAGCGTTTGAACACTCGACGTCTCTCGGTGTCACTCGGCGATTTTCGGAAACTCTCGTAATCTCGTTCTCGGGTTTGTATCTAGCTTTACCTCGAATAAATTGCTTTAAAGTTATACCGTTGGTGATGCTTTTGGTGCCAAGTGCAACGTTTGATTGACTTCATTTTTCCTTTACCCTTCAAACCATTCACAGAAAGTCCGAAGAAAGCCAAAAAGAAATGAAAATTTTGTTGGACGTTTACAAAGGAGCTGCAAAAGATCTCAGAGACAAAGTGGAGGTAAGGAAAGTGAATATAAATGGAGAGTTCACAAACAAGGGCGTAGGGCGTTAAAGTGACGTCATAAAAAACGATGACATCATACTCTAAAATTAGTAACGTATCGTCATAGAAAGATATCAGTAGGGCGTTAAAGGGCGCTAGGGGTGTAATAAGAGATCATCATTTTTAGATCCTTAGGAGACATAAATCAGATAATTGTTATAGAAGATGTAGAGAGCGATTAAGCATTAAGAAGACCATGGTTATCTCATATAAGACTGGAAATTTGCTAGTGGATGAAATTGAACTTCAAGCGCAACTGCTACGCAACAAAATAGCAGACATTATAGTTAGAAGAGATGTATGCAAGACAGATCAACCATTTGGTTTATGATGAACTGAGAAACACTGTGAAGGTTGCAAGTTAGATGACCCTCACAATTACACCATGATTGTCTGACAATGGATGAAGATGAGGTGTGGATTTGTTACTATGAAGCGGCTAAGGAATGATCGAATGTAAGGTTTCTTTGGAGAGCGGAAAAAAATATGTGTGCTGGAGAGACTTGATTTGCAATTATGTGAGAGATGGTTAAACTATGTATTACACCTCATTACAATGGATCAAACAAACGCTTTCTTAATTTTTAAAAACTTTGAGCGACGTAAACAGGAAGAAAAAGAAGAAGATCAAGGAGATGAATGTCTGAAACTAGGATGTTATTATTACATGTACATGTTATGCATGAGAAATGTATTTTTTTCCCTTTACTTTATGTAAATTGTACCAGTTCATGAATGCGAATAAGATGATTATGCGGTAGGCTTTCACCAAGTCGCCCTCTCTTAGGATCGGCGAGCGAAGTGAGCCGAAATGCGTCGTACGTGACATACCTAAACCGCACGTCGACGAAGGACTTTGTGAAAGTCTAATTATGCGGTGGAAAGGCTGACTCGTCCCCAGTCGTCTTCATGTTGCGCGACGTGCGCGGCACGGGAGCGCGAGGTGTGATGGCGCAACATGAAGACGACTGGGGACGAGTCAGGTGGAAAGGTGTTATGTCATTATTTTGAGAGATGGGAAAAAATGATTGCGAAATCATGAAAGAAAGAAATTGGAATAATTTTACATAACAATTATGGAGCACATTTTCCAAAATCACCTGGGTGGATGTGCTCCAGCAGGAAAATCGTACTTCTTAAGTACATTGATTAACGAGAATAAGCGTAGAACTGATCTCTCAACGCACATTATAGTCGTGTTTAAGAACCCAAGAGATTCTTTGGAAATCAACACTTTGGCGGGACAGACATTTCTAAATGCGGTTAACTACATAATGGAGAGTTTCAAAGATGCCGTAGAGAAGCCATATTCATACATTTTGATAGATTTACACGCACTCACACCGGAGAACTGTCGCTTGAGGACAATGATTTTCCCTGGAGAACAACAGATTGCTTATGTGAAACACATTTAAGTCCTGTTATCAAATGCTCCTACTCAGTTTACTTCACCATGTCGAAGCGTTTAGAAGACAACTTAGACTTTCTTCGTGTGTTGGCAAAGTGTAATAGGAAAGAATGACAAGCGTTGATAGAGCATGGAAATAACGAATTGATCAAATGCATTTTTGAAGTGGCACTTAGTGTGTTGAAAGGAGGGTTGGAACTAAATGAAACAGAGTTGAGACGCCTAAGACGGTTTAGACGGCTATTGAGGGCATTGATTAACAAGGAAACACCTTTGAAACGAAGGAGAGAGTATTTAACTCAGCGTGGTGGGAATCTGTTATCATATCTACTGCCACCAGCGTTGAGTACACTAGCTGTTCTGTTTGCAGAATGAAACACGCTCGCAGGATGTTATTAGCCCCCGAAGAATTTGTGAAAGCGATGGAAATACGTAATCAAGTTCAAACAACACCTCAAGTCAATGGTTTAACACAATTACGCGAACAAATGGATGAAGTGTTAGCTGATTAAAGACTACCAGCGGAAATCAAAACACAACAGTATGATCAAATGCTTCACCGCTACTTGAATCTACAATCTCAGAAAGAAAATGTTGTTCCTACTCTGCGCATTCAACCTCCTGAAGAAAAGGAACCTTCAAGTTCTAATTAAGTGTTAAATGCGCCGGTTGCAGACAAAACAAAAGCTCCCACGGGGATAGAGCGCATTTCCAAAGGTGACATTTTACAAACAGTTCCAAGAACATACAAAACTCAAGCGCAAAGTTTATTGACTTGGTTAACAAGAAACCCGAAAGAGGTTAGCTGAAATCGTAAAGGAGAGGTCACTATTGGTGGAAGTTCACTGCCTGGATCAAGCATTGCCGATAAACGACTCGCTTCGCTCACGCAAGGGATTTAAACCTCTCGTTAGAGAAGCGTTAACCAAAACACTTGCCAAGATATATACTCACGAGAGTTCTGTTAGAAATGATGAAGAAAGAAAACAGATGAATCGTTACAAACTAGAAAAACTTCCTGCTTTGACACCACCAGATCCCGCTTCGAAGGGTATTAACCCGTTATTTCCCACGCCACCATCTTCGACAAAACCGAGAGGGAATATTTCCACAGCGAGACGATCAAGAAAAGTCATGAAACCCCGCGGGGAGGGGGGGGACTCCCATATGAAAGGGACGGGGATGCTCGTCGGAAAATTAGAATTAACCCCTAAAGGAGAACAATCTGGGCGTGACTCAGGCGTTATTTGACCTCTAAAGGAGACCATGCTAAAACAAACAACCAAATAAGAGCTATAGTGATTTAAATTGCGCTATAGATATGACCATCGAATGTTGTCTTCTATAGTTAAATTTTTAAAAGCATTGTCATAAATCTTTAGTTTTTCGTCCATAGTCTACCCTAAGCGATGCCTGTATGGTAAAAGTATTGGCTTTCCGTCCTGGGCACCCTAAGTGAGACCAAAATCTGCAATTTACACCCCTAAGCGAGACGACGAGCATCCCCGTCACTTTCATGGGGGAGACTCCCCCCCCCCCCCCGGGCATGAAACCTCCTAAGAGGCTAAGAGAGATATAACTGAACTGGATTTCATATGATTGAACTCTCGAATCGACTCGAACTTTACAGCTTCATTTGCTTTGAAAGTGCTGTTTGGAAAAAAGTGCGCTACAAACTTATACACGCTTTCGTCGTTTAATCGTCTATTGTTTGTTAATAGCTTTACATTTTGAACCTGACAAACAGCATCTAAATGATAGCATCGTTGAAAAGAACTTAATATAATATATTTAAAACTATGACATCACTGTTTCTATTTTAAGCTTCTTAACGTGATTATCCCTTTTTACGCCCTTTAACGCCCTACTGTTATCTTTCTATGACGTTACGTTACTAATTTTAGAATATGATGTCATCGTTCTTTGATGACGTCACCTTAACGCCCTTGTTTGTGAACCTCCTTTTATATCTACTAATTTTAGAGTATGATGTCACGAGTTCGTTCCTACAGTATTTTTCTGTTTTTCTGTGGACCAGCTGGACAAAAACTCGGCTCTATTTTATTCTTTTTCGCTTTTTTTGCCAGCGTGCAAATCTCGCGCGCGACAATCCTTGCTTTCAGTTTTTGGGACTTCGCGACTGTCCGCGTTTTTCAAAATTCGAGCGTCCCTTCGCGATTCTTTTAGAGAAAAAAAGCGACTGTTTTGCAGTCTATGCCGCCGGAAGTCTTGGAGGTTACAAAATTGTGCAGTTTGTGAGGCTTGAAACAATGCAAAGATGAAGATGTACAGAATACATTTGCAAAATATATAGCAGAAGAACGTCGTTGAAGGTTGATAACACAAGAATTTTTGCCAACTACAAAATGTAAAACAACTGAGGCGGGAAATAAACCCAAAACTCGAAAAGAAACCAGTCAGTGTTAATGTGCGAACCGTGAACACTTTTATGAAACTTTGAACCGGCAGTGGAAAAATAGAGACGAATTTTTTGTGAAAAAAAAGTAAACAAATGGCTCGGTCACTGTTCGTTTGTTTACACACAGGCTTACCATCCTCTGTTTGTGTGGTGGGCTGTGCATTTATAATGGCTGTGTCGGTTTATCAAATTTGCAAAACTAAAGCCGAAATTTACGAGTTTTAATACTGAGGAATACGGAATAAAAACTCATGAAATTGCTGCCGTGGTGTTTTGATTTGTGTTTCTGTGTTTATTTTGGCGATTTAAGGCTCGCGAAAGCGATGTTTTCAAAATAACGGTCGGACTCGCTCAAAAGTAGAGAAAGAGAACAAGGCATGCAACTCGGCGACCCGCAAATTACACTACCCAGTCGAACGTTTCGTCAAAAAAGTCGTATTTGCCCGATTCCCTCACACAAATAATTCTTAGCCCTCGAAAGAATAGTCTTCGAACAAAGTTTTGGCCAAATTTGAGTTAGATTCGATCACGGATAGACCTTTAGAATCAAGCCCAGACTTTTGAATACGACCGTCAATTTGCTTTCTCCCTATGATCTGCAAGAAATCCGAACTCAAAGGAATTCGAAGAATGCATTTTTCCGTTAAAATTTGAATTCGGGTGCGACAAACTGCCGCCCCTGGCCTCCCTAAGCGAAACTTTTGGTCCGTGACAAAATCTTCTCTGTGGTCACCCGAGTGGCGAGTTTGACCGACAAAGGAACCCAGTTGAAAGACACGCTATCTTTTTAAATTTCCCCTGCGCATAGACTGAGGGTCGCTGGGCGCAAAAATTCAAAACAAAACAAAATGGAAGACGTGGACTCAGGCCAGCCAAAGGCCAAGAAGAAAAAGACCGACTGAGGGAAATGAAAAACGTTGGTGGTAGCAGAAAAATTCAAGTACTTAAAATTCTTACGATGAAGAAGTCTGATCATGATCAGGGTAAAGAATTCTGTGACATGAAAATACATTTTTGAGCTTCTACTACATTGAACGGAATAAACTACTCAACAATTGATTACCATGCCATTGATTACTTTCAGTATTTTTTCCTAAACCTAGTCACAGACAAAAGCCAAAAAGTTGAGTTATGGATCCCCTACTTTTTAAATGTCACTTTGCCGTTTTCTATGGAACAGTGCGTGACAACAGGTCTCCTTGCTATACCTTCAGTTCGCGGGAAAAAAGATGCGATAGTCAGCAAATTTTGTGGGCTGAGTTGTTGTGAGCTGATCAGTGAAGCAGCGTTTCAAGTTGATGTTCCGGCGGTTTATGATAAAAATTAATGAAAATTCAATTCAATGCTAGTTTAACTTCCAAAATTTCATCCAAGGAAATTTTTTCTCCGGATTTTGACTCATAATTCTGTGTTAACTTGTCATGAAAACGGAAAAATGCAAGCCAGTTAAACGTAGCGAAACGATTACGCATGATCATAACGGCTGCTGTTGTTTGACAATGGTAAATGGCACACACGCATATGGTTAAGTAGAAAAAGCAATTAAACATACCACCACCGTTTTTCATTTCCCTTTTCGGTCTTTCTCCTCTTGGCCTTTGGCTGGCCTGAGTCCGCGTCTTCCATTTTGTTTTGTTTTGAATTTTTGCGCCCAGCGACCCTCAGTCTACGCGCAGGGGAAATTTAAAAAGATAGCATGTCTTTCAACTGGGTTCCTTTGTCGGTCAAACTCGCCACTCGGGTGACCACAGAGAAGATTTTGTCACGGACCAAAAGTTTCGCTTAGGGAGGCCAGGGGCGGCAGTTTGTCGCACCCGAATTCAAATTTTAACGGAAAAATGCATTCTTCGAATCCCTTTGAGTTCGGATTTCTTGCAGATCATAGGGAGAAAGCAAATTGACGGTCGTATTCAAAAGTCTGGGCTTGATTCTAAAGGTCTATCCGTGATCGAATCTAACTCAAATTTGGCCAAAACTTTGTTCGAAGACTATTCTTTCGAGGGCTAAGAATTATTTGTGTGAGGGAATCGGGCAAATACGACTTTTTTGACGAAACGTTCGACTCGGTAGTGTAATTTGCGGGTCGCCGAGTTGCATGCCTTGTTCTCTTTCTCTACTTTTGAGCGAGTCTGACCGTTATTTTGAAAACGTCGCTTTCGCGAGCCTTAAATCGCCAAAATAAACACAGAAGCACAAATCAAAACACCATGGCAGCAATTTTATGAGTTTTAATCCATATTCCTCAGTATTAAAACTCGTAAATTTCGGCTTTAGTTTTGCAAATTTGATAAACCGACACAGCCATTATAAATGCACAGCCCACCAAACAAACAGAGGATGGTAAGCCTGTGGTTTACATGTCCTGTGGTTCAACTGAGCTCTCATTCGATGGGTAGCCGCTACAAAAATCGACATAACAAAATCAAATCAAAGTGTTTACTGTTTTTTGTGTGCACGGGTCGTGGTGAGTTATTCACAGGGAGGGATTTATGAAGGTTACAATGGAATATCATTACAACACAAAGGTAGTGTAAATAACCTTTAACAGAAATATGTTTCACCGTGTGGTTAAGCTTTTAACAGCGGAAAAACGCCTTAAGGAGGAGATCGAGGAACAGAAAGCTCGAATAGAAAACCTTGAAAAGGAATTGGAGAAGCACAAAGGAGCTTTGGCTGATGAAGAGGCGATACGGAGACTGAAGATGGCAGATGAAACGATCGAACAACTACAGAAGAACTTAGCAGCGACCAAGCAGGTAAACAAATCACTTCAGTCTGTCATTTCCACAAGGATAATTGTTGTTGTTGTCGCTGATTTTTGAGACTTTCTAAACCCGGGTGAAAACTACAAACAGTCTCCTTTTTTTGCTCAGCAACAGTCGAACCGGAAAAACACGCCTGTCGCGTTGAAACGGAACGCGCGCGTCACGTTTTCCGTGCATAGATGAATTTCGTGGCGCTTGCGTGTTCGTTCGACTATTCCTGAGCGAAAAGAGAATGGAAGAGTGGGTGAGAATGGAAGAGCTGGTGAGAATGGAAGAGTGGGTGAGAATGGAAGTGGACGCTAGTGAGTTGAAAAACTTGTGTGTACTTATTTTGCCATTCAATACAGCTTGAAACGATGGAAATTTTCTGTTCCAACCGTAAAGGCGGGGGGAGGGGAGGGGATTATTTCTGCTAAATAAAAAGAGGCCGGTAGTGAACTCATCTGAACCGGAATGAAGGGTTCGTACTTAAGCCAAAGTAGCTCTGCCATTTATATGAAAGGACTCATTTGCCGTCTGTTGAATGATGTGGGCAACAGAATGGACTGCAATATCTGTTTCTTTTTTGACAGGAAGAAGATGCCGTTTTAGCAGAAATGGAGTTTACAAGTCAGGCGTTTGAGGAGATGCAAGAACAGAACGTTCGGCTTCTGCAGCAGCTGAGAGAAAAAGACGACGCTAACTTGAAGCTCATGTCTGAGGTGAGGCAAACGGTTGCATTTTTACAACGGGCATTTTTTAAACTCGCGATCGGCGCGTAACTCTAGGTTTCCATGGCATGATGCCATGGCATGCCCAGCTGTTTCTCTTTGCAGAAGATTGGGCGTGTGGTAAGTCATCACTAGTGACTGCTTCATCAAACATCAGAATGCGGAAGACGATCTCATCGCAATCCTGACGTTTATAAATCTTCGAAACACGTTTGAGTCTCGCTCTACGTTGTCTCAAATATTGCATACAGTTTTCAACGTTCTAAGCTGAAAGAGGCGTAAGAACTCACCGAAAAGCCTTCTTATATCAAGACTGAAAAATCAGTGCAAAACGGAGATTTGACCCCTTAAGGTGCAATTGTGACAAGCATCAGAATTTCTCCTCAGGTTATTACTACTTGATCCAGCATAAAAGTCATGAGAATAAAGGAAATGGCCACCAAAGGGAACATTTCTTGACGTTTAATCAAATTCTACCAACTAGTACCATAAGATATGCATGGAAAACATTCGTTCAATTTTTTGCCTTTTCTCAGCGCATTAAAGGAAATCAGATCCAGAAACAGATCCGAGAGGAGATGGACGTGCTGGCTGATCACGTGACTTCTCTGAACACACACCGTGAGACGCAGACTCAGTTGGTCAAGAAATTGGAGGAGAGAGAAAAGGCGCTGCAAAATGCTGTGGTAAGGAGCACTTGGAAAGCAGTTCCACCTCTTGTTATAGATCCAGGGCTGGGAATAGTTCAAGACTTTAATTTTGGTGGGGCACATTAGAAAATCGCTCGACATATAGGACTTCAAACGCGAGAACTATGATCTAATAACACTGTTATTTATCCACAATAGCTGTGTTCATTAGACAAGTTAAAAAATGGTTTTGGTTTAAGTAGGCCGTAAAGTGTAAGGAACTAAATTCCACTACACTAACTCATTGAAAAATAGATTAAGACCTGTTTTAAAAACCTGGGGTAAGATTCACGAAACCCTCCTTACTTAAGATGCATCCTAAGAGTTGTTTTTTTAACAATAGCCTATTGTTATTCCAGCAATAGGCTATTATTAGGAAACAATACTTAGGATACATCTTAACTTAGGAGGGCTTCGTGAATCCAGTCTCTGAATTCTAAGTAACCTACTAATCTACTAATTTATCTTACCTGTTACTAAGCCCCTCTTAAAAGACACGACTTGAGGAAGAGCCTCAAGCTATCTGAGAGGGAGTTCCACAGATCTGCTTCGCTGAATGAGATGCTTATTTTTTTATTTGTTTATTTATTTTTATGTTTTAACTCAGGTTTTGCCTTTGGTAGCACTAATTTGTGACTCAACACCCTGAGAGCATACCCCCTTTATTAAAGAGAGACGCAAAACACCGGCATACATGCAATATACACTAAGACTGCAAAGGACAAGGACTGATTTTTTCCGAATAAACCAAAACACTTTCCTCTTGCATCGACACCCAGAAACAACAGTAAAAGACTCCTCTACCCGGCAGTAACAAGGGTAGTGATTTTCGACACAACAAAAATACTTTCTTGTAAATTATGAGCACTTCTATTAGAACGATTAGATTTATTACTCATATCCCTGCACTTCTATTTGCATTCACAAAATGCCCAGTTCTACGTACATGTATTGTTACTTAAATCCCCGTGTGACTCCTTTCTTTTTTTCTGTTTCTCCAGACATCACTTGAGAAGGAACTAAACTTGAGACAGCAGGCGATGGAGTTACATAAACGAAAGGTTAGTGAATTTGCTACTTCTCTGGAGGCGTGTAAGTGCGCTAATACTAGTTTGTTTCGAAGATCTCTTTTTTTCTGTAATACTCGTTAAAAAAGCAGTCATTCTCAGTCTTAACCACAGTCTTTTGTCAACAGGCAGTAGAAAGTGCACAGGCAGCCCAGGATATCAAAATCCGGTTTGACTCGTTTCAACAGCAATTTCAAGAGGTATGTCGTTAAACCTCTCGCTCTCCACTCAATCTCTCTTAGACGTCTTTTCTTATAATAGCCAAGTGAAGACTGGACAGGCCATGGCTTACTAGTGAAGTTGCTTTTCTGAGATACTACATAGGATTACCCCAGTATGTTTTAGCTTTCTCTAATGGTTCGCCCATTACCCATTTATACACCAGCGTTGGGGGAGATGAGTGGAGTCAGCTTTTGTGTGTAAGGAAAACACTCGGAGAGCGAAAAGAGCTCGCTATCTGCAAGTCCATTCTTACTCATTTTACACCTTGAATCAAACCTTGAATCGTATTTTGCGGTTGATATCAAGTGTGTGTTTGTCGATGAGTACGCTTCTGCAGTGCTGCATATTATGCGAAAAAGGCTGTTGTAGCTTTTGAGTCTCTAAGTAAAATCCTGAAGTGTGACCATTGAAGTGAAAGCTCTTGAGTAGGTCTTTTCCTGTGCTACTGTTTGTATCTCTGTCAGTAATACTCGACTACAAGAGTATTAAAAGAGTATTAGAAGTGTTAAAAAGTTAAGGGTCTTGTGAATGGCTTTGTAGGCACAAGAAAGTTTGTCAGAGCAACTTCGTGCGTCGGAAGAAGAAGCGTTCAAATCTCGGAGAGTTCAGGTAAATAAAAACAAATTAACAGTAAAATCACTACCAAAGGCCGCTTCCCCATAACGGCTACCTTTTCCCATTTCTACCACCGATCACTTCATTTAAATATTCTTACTTAACGACAACCTCTCTACCTAGGCCAAAACGTTCTGTCCCGTTGTAGACAAGTTCCACCTCGGTCGTTGTAGAGGGGTTCGAGAGGTTCGGCCGTTATAGAGAGGTTCGACTTGAGTTTCTTGGGTAGGGAATGGACGTGAGGTGTGTCACGAATCAGAGGTTAGCGCCTGTCCACGCTCCTTCCGGCTCCTTTTGAGGTTCCGGCGAACGAGGTAAAATTGTTGCGGCAACGCTTTATCAAAATGTTTCCTTGTTTGCGCGCGCACGCAATACTTGCTGCGGAAGGAAAGGTTTTCTGGAGAAATTTGAGAAACATGTTATGCTTCCAGAAGGCAAAAGAGGAAACGATATTTTTCAACAATTTTACGTTGTTGGCAGGAGCCTTCCGGGCTGGCTAAAATACGAAACATTTGTTTCTTTTTATTGTTTCCTTTGTGGCGGAACTGGGATGTTTCTGATGCAAAGTTGGCATCTATGCATGAAGCAACAATGCTTTTGATCGACTCAAAAACGTTTCAGTTTTCGCTTCAGAGACGTACAATTGACTTGCGCAATGTATATCTTCCTGGCGGCTAACTGTGAAATATTTGCTTCCACAACAAGTTTCCGCAACAGGCTAATTTAGCCTGGCTCTTACTGTAATTCCCATTAAAATTGCTACACTGGACAATTTTATTATCACCATCATCATCATTTCCATTATCACGCTGCAAGTCATGTCTCAATGTTGCGAAACATAGGTATTTAATATACTTTTCCATCTGTTTTTGGCGAGATTTTGAGTTGTGAGAAAAAATGCTTTACGCTAAGTTGCCGAAAAACTCGACTAGTCTTCTGCCGCCTTGTAACATGTATTCTTGCAACTTATCTCGCAGCGCTCACGTCCGTCAAGTGGCAAGAAAAAATCGCCTCGTGTAACGGCGCCTTGGTTCATTTTTTCCCGTAGGAGCTCGAAAATCACTCACCTTGTAACGCGTTTTGTTACAGGCTGTGCTATGTGCTTGTACTGAGTTCTTGGGCTATCCTCCTGGTCTAACGATACCCTCTCTTGTTCCCAAATGCTGTTGGTTTCTAGCAGAGTTTTACACTCAAGTTACTTTTGTTGTTTTAGGAGGAGTGTGCAAACCTGAAGCGAAGACTGGATAAAGAGAAGAAAAACGTGTTGTATGGTGCAGCGGATGAAATCCTTTTGGAGGAAATCAGACAATACAAGGTAATTAAAAAAGTTTGTCTTTTTTTTCGCCAGACTTTCCCCCTAACTCGTTCACTCACACCAGGTAACCCCCTTGGTTGAGAAGTTCACGTCTTCTCCTTCTTTTTACGGGTTCCCGTATTGTTGAAGAGGCACGATCCCCTTCGTCAAGTGAAGGAAATGCAAAATATTGAATGAGCTCGATTGCTTATGATGCATTGCTTTGCCCTGAACCATAAAGGAAGTGGAACTTCACTCCCTCCCCCCCCCCTCCCCTCCTCCCCCTCCCGTGTCACGGCGGTTTTCACAGACCAGTTTATTTTTAGACTGAATTTCCCACGAAATCAGATTCCCGAAGGAGCCTTGCTAACCAATCACAAGCTTTGCAAATGATCTGTCAGCCTTGCGTTATGCTTTGCGTTACGAATTGGACATTTTAGAAGGAGAAAGAACGATCTGTGGCCGCTTTTTCTTGGGGGGGGGGGGGGGGGTATCAGGACGCGTGCGCACCGAAACTTGAATTTTCGCGGGAAGTAGTAATTGTAAGCCTGTCTAGTAAGAACGCCGTGACATAGACTTAATATGGGAGTTGCACCCTCCGGGTTTTGGGCTTCTGGGGCCCGTTTTGTCGAAAGCCTGATAACTTTTCGGGCCCGAAAAGTTTTTTACGAGCGCAAGGTTTACCCTAAAGATACAAATTTTGTTGGTTTCTAAAGCTAAGAAGTAAAATTGTAAGTTGACGAAGCAAGTCGAGCTGGTCTGCGGGCTGGAAGGTACACCACCATTCCGCTATAGATTTTGATTTTGAAGTATAGCTCCGGGCCCGAAAAATTACCGGGACTTTCGAGAAACGGGCCCCTGGTTTCTCGAAACCAGGGCCCCTGGTTTCTAGTGACTCACGCTACCAGGAGCCATAATCAGGGACGGAGACCGTAAGCGCGGGGTCCACGCGGCCCCATCGAAAAAGACAAATGTGCTATTTTTAGAAAAAATTACGCCACCCTCAACGTCATAAACGCGCGTGGCTACACGCAAATTTGCGTTCAACGTGGATATGACCAAGATGGTTATAATTATTTGATATCCAGTATGCCCGAGTACATAATGGTTTTTATTATTAAAAACGCAATCGCTAATTGCTATAAAATCAAGAAAGGGAAAAAAAAAGAGAGAAATTCTGAGATAAAAGGGAACAGGAATCGATCGCGATCACATGACTGACCGAAAAAGGCGCCAAAACCTTGCGAAGTGTTGCAGCGTTTCTTTGCGGAGCTGAATGAATCAATGAAACTGCCCCGAAGTGAACGTACAAGCACAAGGTTTGGGAAAAATCTTCCATTTATGGGCTCTGAAATGTGGCACGTGTTTGAGTTTTCCTGAAAATTGTTGGAATCGTCGTTCAAAGCGGATTGAAGCTGTACGATCCCACCGTTATGGCTGCTGGAGTTCAAATGAAAGAGTTTGTAATCGCTCCGTTCGCACAACGCTGACAACGGAGCCATCATGTGTTTGTTTGATCGAACTGAAGGCAGAATTAATAATTAAGCTTGAACGATAATTTCTATGCAGCTCACTCATTGAAACAAGACTACGGAGGTGAGGAACATTAGAATTCACCATCTTACTTTTTAAACTCAAACCACAAAACGCAATTGTTCTCAGTTTAGAGCCCGCGGACGGAATGGTAAAAACAACACTCAAACAACTATGAAAGCGATTCAACGTATTTTACATGGTATCCGACTTGTGTCTAAATGTCTGGAGCTGCTCAAGGGAACACAGATAGAGCCACAACGAGTACAGGTAAACCAGTGTCAATTTTGCGTGGTATAGCCAAAAAATGCCGCCTTTTCTGGTACTGATTTTGTCTAATGCTTTTTGTTCAGACTGCTGCATGATTTTTGTACTGACTCGCCATAAAAGGTGTGACAATTTTTATCAAATGCTTATTTCCTATTTTACTGTGCTTATTTTGTCTTGTCTCGATATTTCCGACTCAAAGCCTTCCGTATAAAACCAACAAGTGATTGAGTTGACGATGAAAGAAATTGTGAACACAGCGCTAAATGCTTATATTTCTATTTCTACAGTTTCTGTTTCGTCCTAAGAAATCAAGCATTTGTGTCTCAGCGACGTTCAGTTGTAATTTCTCCTTAATTTTGCTTCGATACAAAGTGATTTTTCTCGCCGGGTTGCTGGCGGAGAAAAAAATCAAGCTCACTCTGTCGTTGAAACCCTTGCCATGTCCACTGCGCTATGTATCCCTTCTAGGTTCGTAAATTACCCAGTAGGTCATATTCAGTACTAGGGCAGCATGAAGTTTCACTTCATCTTTCTCCTTCTCATCGACGGAAGTAGTTTTTTCTTGGTGTTTTTCCAGTTCTCTATTTTGTCGACGATTGATAACGCACCGCGAGAGTATTTGATTGAAAACAAAGCGGGCTTTTCACTATTCTTTGTCTTCATTAAGTTTATAAACATTTCGGTCATTTCGGTAAAGGCGGGCATTATTTCAGAAAACATACGCTGCGAAATCTCGGCAAACGTTTTCTTTACTGATTCGGTATTTGAATCTCTGTTACTATTTTTCTTGCTGGGGAAATAGTGACAACGATTTATCAGTGCGTTACTTTTCTTCACAACGTGCTTGGAAAATCATTTTACAGTCTTTGCGGCTGCCCTTCAATCTCTGTACGTCCTCAGAGGAAATACATTTTCGGGATGTATTTTCCCTTTTCCTGCTTGATTCGCCTTCAACTGATTTTTTCGTCGTTCGACGTCTTTTTGGCCCGCAAAACGTTTGGTCCGTCTAACGGGGAAATCCTCGTCCGACATGTCCTACGCATCTTCGCTACAGGATTTTTCGAAAATATTCTCACTGCCATCATCGGAATCACTTGTACAATCCTCATATCCAGAGTCACTATCCAAAAAGTTCTCCTCAAGGGCTTGCCTTAGATTTGGAATTGTCACTGATGACAAAAACTGGATTTCTTCATCTCCAACGAAGATAATTTCCGACGCCATTTTGTTTGTTTTTTCTTTGCGCGGCATCCTCGCAACATACACGCGTGTTTCACGCGCGCGATGGCGCAATTTTTTCTAAAAATAGCACATTTGTCTTTTTCGATGGGGCCAGCCCCATCACTGAAAATGGTATTCAGTTACGGTCTCCGTCCCCGATTATGGCTCCTGACGCTACTCGTTGATCGAATGAATTGTGGGCGACGACTGCTCCACGGAAGCACGCGAGAAAAACCTCTAGTACACCCACCTGAGCCACTGGCTGTCAGGAAGAAATACCAACGCAATCACCGCAGCTTCATTAGCAGTAATGTCACTTAATTTTTATCTCTAGGCAAAGCTGACTTGTCCATGCTGCAACACACGCAAGAAAGACGCCATCTTGACCAAGTGTTTCCACGTGTTCTGTTTTGAGTGTTTAAAGACCAGATATGACACAAGGCAGCGGAAATGTCCCAAGTGTAACGCGACATTTGGCAACAATGACTTTCATAGGATTTACCTTTAACAACGGAGGGCAGAAAACAAAAACTGCTTTCAGCGGAAAGAGACAATAAACCGAACACTTGTGCAATAATAGTAACAAAGTTTGTAATACACGGACAGACGAGTACCGACTGCAAGTGGACTTTTTGTTTGTCGTTCGTTATCGAAGGCGACTACATGATTTTCTTACATTGGTCATGTGCATATTAAACCGTTAGACTATTTAACTTGTCCACACAGAAAACGAAAAGACACAGAATATATACTTGTATCAACTAAAAAGACCGAAAAGAGCGCGTGTAGAAAATAATGTCGATGTAAGTTAATGCACTGTGTATTTGTTGGCAGCACGACCTGCAAAGTTGTGACCACTCCGCGTGCAGCCACTAGCCAATTAGAGTACGAGGACGACGCAAGTGGACTTGAGTTGGTTTTCTAAGAGATATACTCGCATTCTGATTGGATGCTCGTTCGCACGAAATTTGCGGATTAATTAGAAGTGGTCAAACGTTTGCGCGTTGTGCTGGCCTACAGCTTTCACCTTCGGTTTCGCTTTATCTCTCGGAGTAGATAGTTTGCTAGGTAGCCGTCATCTGGGTCCTGGCATTGCGTTGCGCAACGACCCAAGCATCAGCTCCCTAAGTAATCGTCCTTTCCGACATCCGTGGGTTTCCTCATCGTCTCGCCACATTCTAAGGTTTTGGAACAGTCTAGTTTGAGTGTTTTCTCACACACTAGTCTTAGTCTTAAAATTGCAGGCACGCTGTGGATTCTGCTCTTTTGTTTGGTGACAAAAAAAAGAACAAACCTATTTTATTTTATTTAGCAGATACATGTAATGCAAGAGAGGATAAAGGGTATCTTGGTAATGTTAATATTTTTCAATAAACGTAAAATATAGTGTTTTAGAATTTCTGCTGTGCCTGTCATGTTCTGTCCGGTTTTAAGAAATCACCTTAATTCTTCGAGTGGCGCTGTATTTCATATACGGTGGTAACCAGACTTGATAACTTTGCAACAGTATCTTAATAATAGGTGGTGTCTAAAGTCCTGGACGGGATGCTTAACCGGTGCGTAGATATCATGGTCGATTTTCTTTGCATTCATCTTGTCCTGTGATATTACAAAGTTGTTGGTAAGGTGTGTGCGTTGCTTTAGTAGACCCACGCAGTGTAGAATCCGCTCTGACCCTCTTGTCTTGGAGGTACTCCCTCGAAAAAAAGCCACACCATATCTTAACAAGGTCGCTCATGAACCAACGCTCCAGTTTTGTCATTCACTCTGAGTAATTGTAAATCAGAAATTTGAAGTTGGCATCTCAGAGAGTAAGCGCCGTATGTTTGGGGAGCGAGTCGTTTTTTATGTCCTGCGTTTGACGCCAAGAAGCGTTGAAACCACTACAGTGGTCTCCCCACTCAACGGTAAAATCCTCGCTTTCAGCAGCCCTGTTGGCGATTTAGTAACTACGAAGCGAGCGTAGTCTTTCGTAGTTCTTGACAGGTGAAGAGAAACCTAGAGGAATCTCTATTAAAAAACTGATATTATTATTAATATTATTATTATTATTATTATTATTATTATTATTATTATTATTATTATTATTATTATTATTATCATTATTATTAGACAGGAAATATACAAAAACAACATAGCGAAACTCGCTTTTCGCCCCTTCTTTTCAGGGACTTTTCAGGTCATCTTCAACAATTCCATTCTCTGCAGTGGGCTAAAGTAGCTATGTGAAAACGGTGCACGAAAGATTGCTGCCATTTTCGTTGTGCGTTTGCTTAGCCGAACTTCTAGCCTACACCCGAATAACAATTTCTGTGATTAATTGCCCTGTTCACTTCACGTTCATTATCTCCCCATTAGTTATATAAAGATGGAAAAGAAACAACTTGTATTCTCTACAGAATATATACCAGGGCGTGATCTGAAATGTAAGCAGTGCGCACTGCGAAGCCTGTCTCACGATCAAGTGTACGCTCGCCAATTAAGTTTGCACGTAGGTATAAGATATGATGAATGAATGAATAACCTTTATTTAAACACGATAGAAAGTTAAAGCACAATGCTTGTGGGGTCGTGTGAGGTGAGGAGAGGAGAGGGGAGGGGAAGGGAGGAGAGCGAAGGAGGGGGAGCAGAGGGGAGGGGAGAGGAGAGGGGGAGGGGAGGGGAGGAGACGAGAAGGTGAGCTAAGTGTAATGAGGTGAGATCAGAGCTCAAGAAGCTAAGGGCTCGTTAAAGTTGCTGTGTCATTTCAATTTTCAAAATTTTTCACGTGTTTTTCGATTCAGGTACATACACACTCTTCAACATAATAGTAGAGTAGAATGAAAAGTGAAAGCAGGTCTTTTTGCTGTGTTCAGACTTCACTAGCAAAGAAGAACAACTCGACTATTAAAAGGCGAAAAACCCATATGTTTACCACAATGCCCTCAAAAGCGGTTATTTTCTTTTTGTGGCTGCGTGTCTGAAATTTGAGCAGATGTGAAAAATGCTGTTCACCTGCCGCGACGGTCAATCTGTTTTCCTGTTTTTTCCCGACTGAAGACAAGATCGGAATGTACGTGAGGCTTGTCGGAAATTGAATCATACAAAGTTTATAAACTGGAAAGACCACAGCGACAAGGCGTTGAGAGTTGCCGGATCTTAAGTAGACCTGGATCAGTAAAACATTTGAAGTAAAAAAATATATACGGAACGACTGATCCTTACGGCAGTTAAAGAAACGAAGACACAGAAGACGAAATACGTAGAGCAAAAAAATGTATGAAACAAAAAATGTACATACATTTTTTTGCTCTACGTATTTCGTCTTCTGTGTCTTCGTTTCTTTAACTGCCGTAAGGATCAGTCGTTCCGTATATATTTTTTTGTCGGAAATTCCTCGGCTCGTTTGAATTCCACCCGAACGGAAACCGAACCTCAGCGAGGCCAACCAAAGTAACCATTACGCATGACGGGTCCGTGCCACTGACCGAAGAAGCGCGGGCGTGATAATCAGTGATCGAAAAGAAAGAGAGGGAAGTGGAAATTTGAAGTTTTGTTTGCATTCATGGTACAATGTTTATCTAGGAAGCACGGCTGCATAGATTTGGCACCTTTATGGCTTGAAATATGTCTTCAAGGATGAAGCTACGTCCATCTACAGAAAGTTGTGCGGATTGTAGCGCGTCCGGTGAGTTTTGCGCGAATATATCGCAAGGAATCAAAAATAGTCCGTGCGGCGCACCGACCGAGCTTACTTGAATCAACTCTTTATTAATGTGAAGCATAGATCCTTGTAGAAATCTCATTTTAATTCATTATAAACTAATTTTGAAAACTGCTTCCTAAACAGGACCAGAATGGGCCTCCGTAAATCGCGGGGTTTTGATTTGCGATGAATGTTGTACCGTCCACCGAAGCTTGGGTCGGCATATTTCTCAAGTGAAGCATCTCCGACATTCATCGTGGAGTCCAACCTTACAAGCGGTTTGTGAACACAAAAAAAACCGATATTGTTTTGACTGTTCACTTAAACTTACACTGTTCTTGAGTATAGTTGTAGGAAAGGGCCTTATTATTGACGCTGGAATTTCAAGAGAGGAAAGACTAAATTGAATCGAAGCATGACCAATTTCGGCTTGGTGGGATTTATCTTTATCTTACTTCCGATGGAAGAAAAGAAATTCTTCTGGAAATGAGTGGATGGTATCTGTTTTGGATGGACGTTTCTTTACAAACGAGGGGGCTTTTCTGTTTTCGTGATTCTGTGATCTTGTTTTTAATTACTGCTCTTTTGAATCCAAGAAGTTCCTTTGCACATGTTAGTTTAAGCTTACAAATAAATGCACATATGCTCACCGTGTGGGCCATCGAAAATTAGTATAATTTTATGCGTGTTCCTCTATTAAAATCCTTCCTTTTGTTTGTGTGTTTTTGTTTCTACTATTGAAACCTTGAGCGTATGTTGTTGGAAATAGTTTCGCTCATGGTCAGCTCTGCCGGCTTGGTTCTTAATAATACAAAGTCTGATACTCTATTTTTTGACCTTTCGAGTAGTTCATAACTTGTACACACGAAGAAAGGATTTGACAACTAGAGATTTCTATCAAGATTTCCTCTTAACTGTGTCAATTTCTGTTGTTCAAGTTGGTGGAAAGTCATGTTATCTTGATCTTCAGATATGTTTAAACTGCACACAGATTGCAATACAAAACGTCTGAAAATCTGCAGCGGTTTTGAGTATTTTCACCAAAACCGGAACATGTGAAGTAACTTAAAGTATTATTCGTCTTCATTAAATTAACTTTCTTTAGTTTCGAAACTGGAATTGACAGCCGACAAAAATTAAATTTTTTAAATTAAAATTAAATAAGCGAAATCTCTTTTCTTTTTGTTCTTCTGTTATTGGAATTCTTTTTATGTCCTGGATTTGTATAAACTTGATTGAAGGAGTGCCTTTTTTTTTTTGCTCTAAATGAGTTTGGCATGGTTGTCAAGATATTTTTGTTACTTTGGCTCAGTTGTACAAGCCAAGTTAATGTTAATGCAGCCATGTTTTAAAGGCCTGTCGGTGGTCACATTTAGAGGGTTCCACTTTCCTAGTATTATATAAGGTTTTTTTTATTTTTATGCCCATTTTCGTAGCCAGTCCTACATCACTATACTGGCTTTTTGCATATTTTTTGTCTGTATTACATGCAAATAAATTTCTTTCCAACTTTGTTTTATTTATTAGAGGTTTTTGTTTGACAGATGGTTCAGCAGCTTGTGACAAATGGAGCAAACTCAATATGGGAACACTCACTGTTAGATCCAAATCAAATGAAAGGTGGATTAAGAAAACCAGGCCCAAAAGAAAATGTTCAGTAAGTGAATGTATATACATACTGTATTTACTCGATTAAGCGCCGCAGCATTTATTAAATTTCTAGCGTTTCCGATGGGGTGTTTATTCCGGGGGCAGCGTTTATTCGAGGGTGGGGTTTATTTCAAAATCCTATTTCACTGACAACAATTATGGTAAATCATTTGTAAATATTATGTAAAACAGAAACATGTTTAAAGTTCCAAAGTCTTGATGTTTTTTCTGAGATACAATCATAGTTGTCTGGCTTGTGATATGTACAACAATTACCAAGCTGTACTGTACTTGTTATTTTTTTCTTATAATCCTTGAATAAATGCCGCAGTAGTCTGACTGGGTGCGGTGTTTTTTCGAGGGCGGCGTTTGTTGGTAATTTTGCTTCCATCTGCGGCATTCAATCGAGGGCTGCGTTTAATTGAGTAACTACAGTGCATGGGTAGAAATGCCCTGGTCAATAATGCTTTGCAGAAGAGGTTGCCCACCCCATCCCACCAGCCACAATGAAAAATATCAGAGTATATTTAAACAGCAAAATAGTCTTTCTCAATTGTGGATGTCTCCATGAAACGTTGTGCTGGGTCTTGGTCTAGAAGTTGGAATTGGTAGGGGCTTTGTGGACTGCCATTTGTCTGTTGGCCTCATAAGTCACATCCACTGCTGGTACAGCTGTTGGATTGCTCACAGTTAGAGCACATCATCCATGGCGACCCCAGCCAAGAGAGGTCTTCTAGCCTTTTTCAAATTTGCTTTTGAGAGACCCAGAAAAGCTCCAAAGCAAGGGTTCACTCTTAATGCTTATGGGCATGAATGAATGAGTTTTAATTAGTCACTGGCAAATTCAATGAAGATGATTGGCAAATCATGGTGACGTGTGTAATTGACAAAGAGACTTGCCGTGGAACACTTTTGTTTTCTTGTGGAACCAGCTTCTTCAATCAGTCCTGTATATTGTTAACTAACTAAAGAAAAATTTAAAAAGCTCAAAGTCCTAGAGCCCCGGCCAAAAATTAGAAGCCAGTAGCTATCAATGTCAATTCCTTGCAAATAAATGCTTCCTGGTCACTGCCAGACAACAGCCTTTTTAACAGCCATGTGTAATTTGATGGAGTCAGTGTAATTTGACATGGTTAATCTTTTGTGGTGGCAGGCAATTTTCCATTCCAACCCTTTATTTTTAATTTGAAGGCAATATTTTTGTGTTTGTTGCAGTCCCACCAAAGCTACTTTCATTAAAGCCAAGTACCAAAGGCTTGCATTTGTTCCTCGCCTTCCATGTAAAGATGATGATACCATCACTGTCTCTGACCTCAGTCAGGTAATAACAGTGAATTATGAAAAGAATCAATCACTGTTTGGTTGAGCACTGAACAATCCTCTTCTCTTCAGTAGCCAATTTGTGATTAGTTACCAGGCATGCATCTCTCAAAAGTCCCGATCTGTTGAGTTTATTATTGTTGTTCCCAAATATTCCTTCCACAACAGATTTTTTTCCCCTGGGATATAAAAAAACTGACAACATGGAGACTCCCAAGGAGAAGATTTGAGGAAAAAAGCAGGGTGTCCATTATTATTAATTTTAAGCAGTACTTTCTCCCTTACTTTTTTACTTGATGTGCATGTTTGGATAACCCTAAGACCCATTTAATAAAACACCACCCATCAACATGCAAATATTTTAAACCCTTAACAGTTCATTTGGTGGTTACTCAGCATTTTTCATGATGCAGAGGACAAGTCCATTATTGTAAATTCTTTTAGGCTAAGAACTTACCAAATGCCGTTGTTTCCTTTTTGTCTTGTAGCAACTTCACTCCAGTGTAAGAACAGGAAATCTAGAGACATGTTTGAGACTTCTCTCACTTGGCGCACGCCCAAACTACTTTCATCCCGTAAGTACTAAGAAACTTCCTTTTATAAGAAAAAGATCACTTAATGAAATTGTAGATGAATGATTTCTAACTAGGGTGACACCTTATACGACCACATGCAGAAAGAAAGAAGTCTGCACAAGTTCACAACTACCACAGCTTGATTCAATTTCCCTAAAGGTGTAACGTGAAGAGGCTGATGAGTATCGCTACTCCATGGATGGGATGCCAGTCCATTGTAGGGTTACCCCCAACATTCTGTACCCATTTATGCATGTAAGGTGAGGGAGCAGGGAAAGGTAATGTGCAGTTTAAGGGGCTATGTCACACTATTTTAGTATCTTTTTCATAAGCTAAAAAGTGTCTTTGCATCAACTGAGTTCCAAAAATAATGGTCTAACGTTGTCACTCAAGACTATCTTATGGCACTGAAACTGTATCCAATCGTCTGTTACTACTGATGGCAGGGATGGAAATGGATTGAAACTTGAAAAAATTGGGCCATTTTTTGTCAAGTTTTGATGCTATGTTCTCAAAAATCACAAAAAAAGTGTTATGGTTAGCTGTCCCTGATAAAATTCTTTTGGTATCTTCCTCATAGTTTTACGGGAGCACTTTGTGTATGAGTAAAGGCATTAGGTAATGATTTTAGCACAGAATTGATCTGAAATAGCAAAATCCTCGTGACATAGCTCCTTTTAGCTTCTTGTCTAAGGAAACAACGTGACACAATGAAGAGACCACCTTTGAGCCACCAATCTGAGCCACCAATCCTTCTTTCTTCTTATTGAAAATCTGACAGTCACCACTGTACTAATCACCATACCACTGGCACACCTCACTGGAAAGAAAGCAGGAGCATGGAAGTTTTACTTCTTGTATTTGGCTAAGACCACAGCAGAAGGTGGATCCCTTTACAACAATATGGTGTCTCTTGAATGGAGCTTATGGAGGTGCTGTGGTGTTGTGGTTGGCATATGTGATTTGTGTGTCATATTGGGAAGTTGGTGATGCAAGGCTGGTCCTTGCTTTGTGTTGTTTCTTTAGATGAAACACCTTACTTCACATTGTGTCATTCCAGAATATGTCCTTTCCGATCCTCCCTATGGGAGGTTTTTTGGTCAGACCCCTCTCTTCCACTTGTCTGGAAATTCCATTTCAGCTTTATGCTTTTCTTTGAAACAGTTTTTTCTTTGGGGAGCCCCCTCCCCTTAGCTCCCCTCAGAATTTCCAAAGACCTTCCCTGGGGTGGGTATGGCTATTTGTTGGAACTGCACATTGTGTCTACCCAGGTGTACAAGTTGGTGCCAGCAAAACATTAGTGAAATGCAAACGAAATATGGGGGTCAGCCCCCCTGCAATGGCATCCCACTCCTGAGAGAGTTGTAATACTCCTATGCATATTTGCTTGTGAATCATGTTACAAAAACAGGTATTTCTGGTTAGGTGGCCTTTGTGCAACTTTTCCTTACTGAAGTTTACAAAATAAACATAATGCTGCTCAGGACCAAGTTCCAGTGTTGCCCTATCTCCATTCCCTACTAGAAGAGGTCTCTTTCATCAGGACAAAGGTTTCTCTTGATTTTGCCATGTAGCCCTGACAAAAGAGACCTCAGCTCTATGGTTGAGGTTACAGAGAGCAACTTGGTTGTAACTAAGCAAGTCCTTCACTTATTTATGTGTTACTGTACATACTTTTGTATTATAATTATCATATGTTTCCATCAGGAGAGAAATAATACTCCCCTTCATGTAGCAGCCAATGCTGGACAAGCCCTACAAGTTGAGCTTCTTATTGTTCATGGAGCTGATCCCACCAAACCAGACATGAACGGGAAGACACCTGTTGACTATGCTCTGTAAGTGATAGACTGGTGTTATGTTATTAAGAGTTAGAGACTGTCAGACAAGTATTTTTTTTAATTTTTTAATTAAATGTTTTTTTCTCAAAAGGGTATCGTATCTTTATTCCTTTATATAAATTGCCCATTAATACTAATAATTAAGAGGCTCTGACTGTAAATATCGAGAATCGTTGGACAAGCTCAAAAAATTGAAAATCCCGCCTGATAACTTGCCAGAAGAACACCTTTGGGGAGCTATCTTCGAAAATATTACTTAAACCTTTTGGGATTCTATTGTTTGCAAAAAATGAGGAAAAAACCATTTTGCTTAATTAATTATGCAAAAATCAGGTTTAAAATTAAACAAACTGAATGCGCTTGTTTGTAAACAACTTGCAATGCCAGAAAACAATGTTAATTTTAAATGATAGCAATACTCTTCTACTTTCTATCAATGGGAATTGCATGGAGTTTTGCTTTTAATTATTTATGTGGTTTGGTGGTTCTTTGAAACAAAGGCATTTTGCACACCTCCGAAAAAGGCAAAAATTAGTAAACTTCAGAGGCTTTAAAGATAGGTCTTGGTATGTCTAGTATCAAATTGAAATAAACACTGTGATAAAGATTGGTCCTACTTCTATTATGATGCGAAATAAAAAATCTGGGCAATTCAGGCGAGCTCGCGCTCACAAAAACAAAAACTCGTGAACCAGTGTTGCCAAAATTTGCATAATTTGGATAATAGGAAAAAGAACTGTAATGGAAGGACGACTTGAAATATGACAAATCGTTTACCATAACTATTTTCAGATGGTCTTTCTACTAGATGATGCATTCGCTGGTATCTTCATTTATCTTTCTGAAGAATTCCGAACAAATTTGGAAAATTGTTGGTGAAACTTAAGAGTGCGGTGGGTTATCATATTTTGTCAGATGTCTTTACTCTGCAGCACCAGTGGCCTTTCTTTGTTATTTGCAGTTTCTTTGGGAAAATACTAATGTTCTCAAAAATCCAAACGGTTTCTTTTATTAATCATTAAAGTTGGCGTACGCGTATAAATTGAGAGCTATAAAAATGGCTGTGTAAGGTAAGGAACACAAAGTACCACTCAAAATAATCAAGTCACGCAACCGATCACTGCACGTTCATGCAAACGTGAAAATATTCTTCAATGGAAATCTTTTCCTCCAAAACTGTGAAAGAGTTCTCAGCGATCTTGCAAAGTAAAACCAAACAAACTGTGTATTGATATCTCTTAGATATACAGCCACATTAAGAACTCATAAATACCGATCCCGTCTGTGGTTTGCGTTTACACTGTAATTTTAAACATATTTATACAAGTGTAATAATATTGATAGAAACAGCACATGTTTTGACAAATACGTATAAATCATAATAATAATGATGCACTTTTGCTTCCTGGCCAAAATATTGTCATTTCAAAAAGTCACCCAAAATCTTAGTAGCCGTTTGAAAAGAGCGATCGAGTCACGTACACAACAACATACTATGTCGCAGTTTTCTTCTCTCGAAGAGAAAGGTGTCGTATGTATACGAAACTAATTCTAGACTTGCCTGTCTGAATTTTCGTCCCAGTAGAATATCAACTGCACATGACAGTATGCCCCAAACACAGGGATGTGTACGGTATTCGCTGGAGAACTAGCCATGCATAAAACAGCAGCCAATGTAGGAGACTGCATTCAAAAACTGCCGTAAGTAGGTTGACAAATTGACAAAAATATTCATGTGACACGGGTCACGCAACAACTTGTGTAGAACTTTTGAAACTTCTTCTCCTTCTCTTTAGTTTTATGTAGAAATAGTACAAGCCCAAAACAATGCAAGAATAGATTGAAGAAATGTTTTAGTCCATTCTTTGTGCATCTTCAGTGAATAAAATTCTCTAAATTAAGCTCACCCAAACTACTACTTTTCATTTCATTCATTTCATTATGCAAATTTTGGCAACACTGGTTCGCGAAGTTTTGCTTTTGTCAGCGTGAAACTGAATTGCCCAGATTTTTAATTTCATATCGTAATAGAAGTAGGGCCAAACTTTATCACAGTGTTTATTTCAATTCGATATTAGACATACCAAGGCCCATTTTAAGCCTCTGTACTTTACCAATTTTTACCTTTTTCCGAAGTGCGCAAAATGCCTTTGTTTCAAAGAACCACCAAACCACACAAATAAATCAAAACTCCATGCAATTCCCATTGATAGAAAGTATAAGGGTATTGCTATCATTTAAAATTAAAATTGTTTTCTGGCGTTGCAAATGGTTTTAAAGCGAGCATTTTCAATTTGTTTAATTTTAAGCCTGATTATTGCATAATAAATTAAGCAAAACCGTTTTTCCGAATTTCCCGAAAACAATAGAATTCCAGAAGGTTTAAGTAATATTTTCGAAGATAGCTCCCCAAAAGTGTTCTTCTGGCAAGTTATCAGGATTTTCGATTTTCTGAGCTTGTCCGCCGATTCTCGATATTTACAGTCAGAGCCTCTTAAATTGTCGGTCTTGGTTTATTGAATTTCTTGGTTTCTTATTGGTTCATTGTGCAAAGGTTATCAATGAATAACCTTGCTTTTTCCCTTATAAGAAAGTTGAATATTATGCTAAATGATGTGTTCAGCATCGATCACAAAAGTTGAGAATAAAGTAAAACAATAATATGTGACCCTATCTGGGAAAACCAGGCTAAACGAAAATTGCATTGAAATGCGTTTCAACGAATTTTCAACGCGTTGTGAATACATTGCAACGCTTTGATAATGATCCTCAACGCATTTGAACATTTCTACACGAATTCTTGAAACACAACAAATGTTCCAAAATGTTGAGGAATGCTTTTGTAATGATTCTCAATGCACTGACAACTTTTCATAACGCTTGAGTAAAACACTTTTAAGGTCAACGCAACGGTGTACGATTATTAATTTTAAACAACAGTCATGTTTACTTTGCCGTATGTAGTGGCCCAACGCAACTGGTATCAAATTTATCGTAATACTTAGATCGTCGTTTATATAATTTTACTTCGAACGTTGTGCCTTTTTTATCGTATAGCATGGAAAATGGTAATATGTTTGTACAGCAAAACTATGGTGACTTCATTGTAAGCTTGAAGGGGATTCCAGTTGAACGGTAACCGCCAGGTTGTCTCGTCACAAAGTCATTTCGCTACAAATGAACGTATGAGTATTGAATTCCTGGTTATAAAAGCTTCAAAACAGTGGAAGACTGAACTGTATAGTGAACCAACTTTAGTATGCTGTAGCCAGTGGCGGACGTAACCTCTGCATCCAAGGCGGGGATACAATTGAAACTTGATAACATCAAGTATCCATGCGAAATTGAGGTCGGTCGACATTTTGTGTTGTTTTCTGACATGACAGCACCCTGTATTTCGCTCTGCATCGAAGTGCAATTTATTATTACTTTTTTTAAATATTATTCACACCTTCAAAGTAAAGCGACTGTAAAATGTCTAAAAAATAATGCTACCTGTACGGTTTCAAATCGTTGCGAGGTGAAATTAACACACCGTCTTTAATAGGATACACGGAAGAAAAAAAAAGGAATATTTCTCGATTCTGACAAAAATTCATATGTACTAGAGGGAAAAAGAGCTATCAAATGGTAAAAGTTTTAGGTTAAAATCTTATTTAGTTCAAGAGATATAAACGCAGAAAGTATAAGAAAGTATAAGATTGATGACAGGTGAAGTCAAACATTGCAACATGTCAAATGTCTGAAATGTTGCACATGATGTTTGTACTCTTTTTGCAAACTTGCGAAATTGCATTACTTTCCACCAAGTTAGCGTCTTTCAAGTCGGTGTTTTTTAAAACTGTTTTGTTACTCAAGTGTTAAATTTATTATATCAAAACAAAATCTACCGGAAATCACTCAGGAAAAAAGAAAATGAAGCCTAACGTAAATCATTGATCAAATTTCGATGCGAGACAAAGGTTCCTCCAACGATCAATTTGCCCAGAATACATGGTAAAAGAAGGGGCTAGTTCAGAAAAATTCCAAAGAACAGTCCCAAAAAGAACACGGAATCAACTGCAGAGCCTCAGATAGCGGTAATGCTTTTTTTTCAATTCATAACAGATGAACGAAGTGGCCGCATGTTTGTAATGACAACCGTCCGTTTATTGTGGTAGAACAATATGGGTCAATATGGTAACTTTGCGTACGTGTACAGATTAAATAGAGGGAAAATTCTTAAGTTGTCTGTTTTATCCATCCCGAAAATGTCTATTGCCATTTGTAGCTTCAAATAAAGAAACGACTTGAAGGCATTCCCACAGCTCGAACTTGAACAAATTAACTTCAATACGCTCATCAAAATACTAACTTTGTTATCTGAGAACATTCTTTCTTCCCCCTGTTTGCCTTTTCTTTCTCTGCTACAGCAACTCGGTCCACTAGTTGAAGCTTCCTCCATCAAGGTCAGTTACACAGAAAATTAAAATCTCTCAGTTTAAACACAAAAGTAGATTGATGATCAGCGAGTTTTCTGCAGCACGTGTTCCGCCAACAATCGATGAAATGTCTAATTAGCGGGTTGCATGTGATTGGATCAAAGTTTTGCGAATCGGAAACACCATTGTGTAAACAATCCCTAATCCCCAGAAATCTAAAAATCGCTTTTTTTCGAATTCAATTTTAAGCACACAAGCGAATTTTGGTGAGTTTATTCTCGCTAAGTATGCGACCAATTTACGTGAAAATTGCGCAGAAATTTTAATAGCAGTTTACACATGTGGAAGCAATGACAGAGCAGAGCGATAACAAGACCGCAAGACTATGTTCATGACCTGGAGCGTGATTAAGTGGTAATTTTACTTGTAAAATAGAGTTAACTACTTAGAGCTTATGTACTCGTTTATTTGTACTGGCTAAAGCACTTTGGCGTGTGCATCTGTTAAGTAGTTCTCATCACCACGTATGGGTCACGAAATGATCTCACATTACAATTTTGTGTTTACTAAACTTTTTTGTAAGCGGCTTATAATATTTCACATGTACACTATGGACTTGGCGTGACTTTGCAGTAGTACAATAGCTTTTCTGTTGACTAGCTTACCCATGAACTGCATTCCTGCACGGTTATGCCAAAATGAACAATAAGCTATATTGTTATCTTTCTGTAATTGATATCAAGTTATGCCTTTCGTGGTTCAGTCATAAGTGCACGCTTTGTTCCCATTTCATGTTACACATTGCATGGAGTACAACTTGTGACTTTCTCCAGTTTTTGTAGATTGCTTTATTGATCTCTCTTGCTTTCAATATGCCTCGTCGCTCGAATCGCCGAAACGGACCGGCCAGACCAAACCCTGAAGTTATGTCCGTAGCGGAATTGCAGGCCTTGCCAAGGAATTCCCTCATCTTGATGGCCTCGGCACGCAATCTCGTGACGACCGGCACGAAAAATCTGCTGGCTCAACGTGTGTTCGAACACGAACACAACAAGAATAACGGCGCTCACGCTAACACTCGCACTCTCAACAATCCGCCTACGGTTCCACAACGTGAGCAGCAACCGGACACACACTTCTCGGCCGCCCAGCTAAGTCAACTTCGGGACCTGGTCAACGAAGCCGTTTCGTCGCAACGCTCTGGCAGTCTTCAGTTGGCTAATTCTTCAGTCGAAGTTCCTCCTCTTTCCCCTGCTAGCGGGCTGCATGTCATTTCGCCTCACGCGAACAGCGGTCTGGAACCATTCACCGAGCCATCTCCCCGTCTCCAAATCCAAGATGGCGCCTCTCCTCGGCCTCAACAACAACAGCAACAACTAGAACCCAGTCCCTCACTCGCTCGCCAGAACAACGAGCCTTTGCTGCAAGGAGCTACGCCTCAAGGCGACTTCTATTTGCCACCGCTTCCGGAGAAACTCCGTTCCAGGATTCTAAAACGTGAGTACGTTGACTTTAACGAGCTTTTGTCGGATAATATGTATCCTCACCCCGCTTACGCCTCATCTCAAAGCAACTTCACCCTGGCAATCAACCCCCAGGATTCTACTTCCTTAACCTTTGTCCCCTCTCATCGACGGAAACGCCGCATCGATGGCTTATCCTCCTGGCTGGAGGCTTGGAATGTCTTTCTACGCACACTCCTTTCACGTTTTCCACAGCTCGCCCCAGACCTCCTAGCTTATCAAGACCAGATATGCAAGTTCAGCCGTAAATTTAAAGCCTCTGCCTGGCTCATGTACGACACTGCATTTCGTTACATGGCTGCTTCCAATTCCTCCCTTGCCTGGTCCAAACTGAACGAGCAGCTCTATAATGACATCCTCAAAGAGGAGACTTTACCTTATTGTGTCAGCTGTCACAACTATGGTCATCGCACCCTTGCCTGCGCTGCACGAGCCACGTCAACCCAGTCCTTTCGTCCCTTACCAGCTGCCACTGTCACTCACTCGCCTGACACACCCCCATCCCTTGCTACCCCCCACCCAACACGTGTCCAGCAGCCGCAGTCATCTGCCATTTGCCGTGACTACAATCGCCGCATCTGCCGCCGCCCCAACTGTCAGTTCCAACACATCTGCAACAAGACGGATTGCGGAGGTGCCCACCCTGGCTTCCAGTGCCCCAAATCATCTTGAGCCTAGTTTTCCTGCCACTTCTCTCCAACCTCCTTCCACCCCTGTCAATATCTCCCAACTTTCTGCAGAACTCCAGCACCACCCTGACCAACAGTTTGCTCAGGGTCTCCTCCACGACCTCCGTTTTGGCTGCAACATTGGCTACAGTGGCCCGCGCTCAGCTAGGATCACACCTAATTTACAATCAGCACTTCTCCATCCCGAGGCAGTTTCCGAGGCCCTGGCAAAAGAGCTCTCTCGTGGCCACACTGCAGGGCCCTTTCCATCACCGCCCCTTCCAAACCTCCAATGTTCCCCCTTGGGGGTAGTACCCAAAAAGGACGGTACCTGGCGCATAATCATGGATCTTTCCTCCCCTCGTGGTTCATCCTTTAATGACCACATTTCCAAGGATGACTACACACTGCACTACACGACCTTTGACCACGCTCTTACTCTCGTTGCCAGACATGGCCAAAATGCCCTTGTGGCCAAACTAGACATTAAACACGCATTTCGTCTCTGCCCAATACGCCTGGAGGATCGCGAACTGCTTGGTATTCACTGGAATGACCACTTTTACGTTGACCTCCGCCTACCCTTCGGCTTGCGGTCCTCACCCTACCTCTTTAATCGCTTGGCCGATGCCTTCCAGTCGATTCTAATACACAATTACCACATCCACGACCTGATGCATTACCTGGACGATTACTTCACAGTTGGTCCTGCTAACTCATCCCTCTGTGCAAACAACGTCTTCACCATTGTGCGTGTGGCCTCCGACCTGGGTATCCCACTTGCTCCAGATAAGCTGGAAGGCCCCACTACATCTCTGGTTTTCCTGGGCATCACGATTGACACCATTCGCATGGAAACATCCCTACCGGCCGACAAACTTTGTGGGCTGCTTGTTGAACTCCAGTCTCTGTCTTCACGTAACAAATGTCAAAAGCGGGAACTGCTTTCCTTGATTGGCAAACTTAACTTTGCATGTCGTGTTATTCCGGCTGGTCGCATATTTCTTCGTCGCCTCATTGACTTGAGTACCACAGCTCGGCTTCCCCATCATCATATCACCATGAACCAGGAAGCCCGTCAAGACATCGCTTGGTGGCTCAAGTTTCTCCCCTCTTGGAATGGCCATGCCATTATTCCTGACCCCTTCTGGACCAAATCAGCGGACCTGGAACTGTTCACCGACGCTTCTGGCGCTCTGGGTTATGGCATCTACTACATGGGTCACTGGATTGCTAACTCCTGGCCTCCCATATTACAAGACCGCTCCATCCAATGGAAGGAGCTCTACCCCATTGCTGTTGCTTGTCTTCTATGGGGCCACCAGTGGTCTGGAAAGAAACTCCTCTTCCACTGTGACAACCAGTCAGTAGTGGACATTTGGGCCTCTGGCACTTCCCGGGACCCCTTGATCATGCACCTTGTTCGCTCTATATTTTTTAGCGGTGCCACTCACCACTTTACAGTCCTTGTGGCCCACATTGCTGGCACTAATAACTCTATTGCTGACTCTCTGTCCCGTTTGCAGATCACCCGGTTCCGTCAACTAGCACCAGCGGCAGACTTGGATCCTACCCCAGTCCCCCCATCCGTGGAGACCCTCTGGCAGATCGTCTAGCGTTCCTACAATCACAGGCAATCGCGGACTCTACCCGCCGCTCTTACCTGGCTGGCCTTCGCCGTTACACTGCCTTCTGCTCCTCCAAGCAATGGACAAGTTTGCCAGCGACAGAGACCACGCTGCGTTATTTTGCCGCCCATCTGTCTACTCAGGTCGCTTTTAAGACCATTAAGTTGTACATGGCGGGTATTCGCTATGCTCACATTGAGAACAGTCTGCCAGACCCCTTTCAGGATGCACTACTTCTACATCTCCTTCTCCGTGGTATCAAGCGCAGCATAGGACTCTCTTCACAACGCCGCCTCCCTATCACCATGACCCTCCTTCGCCAACTTAAAGGGGAGTTAAGTAATGCTCCAGATATCTCCCCACAAGACAAACTAATGCTCTGGTCAGCCTTCACCTTGGCCTTCTATGGCTTTCTACGCTCCAGTGAATTTACATCACCATCTACAACTCAATTTAACCCATTGGTGCATCTGTGTCTCACCGATGTTTCTTTTACCGCCGAAGGCTGCCTCCGCCTCCATCTGAAGTCCTCGAAGACTGACCCTTATCGCCAGGGCTGCTCGCTTTTGATCGCCCCATCGCAACATTCTGTCTGCGCTGTACGGTCCCTTCGCAAATATCTCTCCATCCGCATTGTCACTGGCTCCGCACCCCTCTACGTCTTCTCTTCAGGGCTTTACCTCACCAGGGATAAAGTCACAACAGTCCTCCGCACCCTTCTACAGCGTCTCAATATTCCCACGGAGCTCTATGCATCGCACAGCTTTAGGATCGGTGCAGCTACTACGGCAGCAGAAGCTGGTCTACCCCCATGGCTGATTCAGACACTAGGAAGGTGGTCAAGCAACTGCTTCACCCTCTACATCAGGACCCCACCATCTATTCTTCAGAAGGTGCCTAGCATGCTAGCCACAGCGAGTACATCCGATCAAGGAATCTGGAACCCTGTTCAGGGACGCTGTACCATGGACTCTAGCGCATAATTATTTGTTTATTCGGTAGTATTTGGGATGTAATTTGGGTGCACACCTGCCACTTAGCGTCGCACGTAGCAGGCTGGGTGGGGCTCTTGCCCCACCTTAGCTCTTAGATATGCCGGGTGTTGCATGCGCCACACTCGTTGGCTCATCCCCACATTTATCGCTATCTATCTGGGTGTGACATGCGCCACATTCGCTGGCTCATCCATTACTTACAGGGTGCGTTGCTGCCACCCTTATCATTACCTTTGCAGGGTGCGCTGCTGCCACCCTTATCATCATTTTCAGGGTGTGTTGCTACCACCCCTTGGTTTTACATTTGGCAGGGTGTGTTGCTGCCACCCTAGTTTTATTACAGTGTGCACCCAACAAGCTTTAGTCCCATTTACTGCCAAAAAAGACTGAGTAGTTTCTTGTGTCACTCGATTAAGCGACCAAGTTGTTAATGGTAATTTTACTTGTAAAATAGAGTTAACTACTTAGAGCTTATGTACTCGTTTATTTGTACTGGCTAAAGCACTTTGGCGTGTGCATCTGTTAAGTAGTTCTCATCACCACGTATGGGTCACGAAATGATCTCACATTACAATTTTGTGTTTACTAAACTTTTTTGTAAGCGGCTTATAATATTTCACATGTACACTATGGACTTGGCGTGACTTTGCAGTAGTACAATAGCTTTTCTGTTGACTAGCTTACCCATGAACTGCATTCCTGCACGGTTATGCCAAAATGAACAATAAGCTATATTGTTATCTTTCTGTAATTGATATCAAGTTATGCCTTTCGTGGTTCAGTCATAAGTGCACGCTTTGTTCCCATTTCATGTTACACATTGCATGGAGTACAACTTGTGACTTTCTTCAGTTTTTGTAGATTGCTTTCCCACCTCACCCTACCCCTTTTATTCAATAAAGCTGGACTATTGGGTTGGGTGCACACCTGCCACTTAGCGTTGCACGTAGCAGGCTGGGTGGGGCTCTTGCCCCACCTTAGCTCTTAGATATGCCGGGTGTTGCATGCGCCACACTCGTTGGCTCATCCCCACATTTATCGCTATCTATCCGGGTGTGGCATGCGCCACATTCGCTGGCTCATCCATTACTTACAGGGTGCGTTGCTGCCACCCTTATCATTACATTTGCAGGACTTACAGGGTGCGTTGCTGCCACCCTTATCATTACATTTGCAGGGTGCGCTGCTGCCACCCTTATCATCATTTTCAGGGTGTGTTGCTACCACCCCTTGGTTTTACATTTGGCAGGGTGTGTTGCTGCCACCCTAGTTTTATTACAGTGTGCACCCAACAAGCTTTAGTCCCATTTACTGCCAAAAAAGACTGAGTAGTTTCTTGTGTCACTCGATTAAGCGACCAAGTTGTTAATAAACGAGTTTAGAGTTTCTGGTATATGTCGCATTCAATTCTTCAGCTTGAACTTGACACAAGATCCATGATAAGAGTAAATTGTTGGCAACCTCAACTTGCGCATTTCTCTACAAAATAGAATAGATCTCTGAAGTTCGATAATTTTAATTACTTCCACTTCTGGTAAACCTGCACAGTTTCATGTTTTCCCAGATAATAGTGAGATAACAATAGCAACAACATTTTTTGAGCTGCATTTTGTCTTAAGCTTTAAACAGAACGTTAATAGGCAGAGAGTATGAATGCTTCTCAATACAAGGCTGTTTCGTGGAAATGCGTTGTCAATGTTTGACAACGCATTGAAAACGTTTTGCAACGATTTGGAAATGGTTTTCAAGGCATTTCGGTTTCGTTGGGGAACATTGCCGACATTTTAAAACGCATTGAAAATGATCTCCAATGCATTCTCAACGTTTGAAAATGCGTTGAGATGCAAAAAGGGTTCAACGCTAATTTCGCTAAGCCTGGTTTTCCCAAATAGGGTCACATATTACTTTTATTATTATTCCACTTGTGCTCATTGGTTAAAATGATTATAGCCCACTCTGAGGACCTCATTGGTTATTTACCACCTCTTGCATGTATCCAAGCATGCTCATGGAATGACTGTTAACTATTTTTTATGATGTTGCTTCTGCAGGGAGGCTGGCTTCACAAATATTGCCCAGCGACTTATTGAAGTTCAGTATGAACTAACAGACAGACTCACTTATTATTTATGTGGCAGAAGACCTGGTAATTTACTTTTTCTCTCTTCTTTATTTCACTTGTCTTTGGATTGGTTTTGGTCAGGTAAGATTGTCCAAACTATTTGATTGCTAAAGGGTTGATTAAATTCCTATTTCAGACCATCAGAATGGAGTCCACTACCTTATCCCTACTATGGCAGACAGGTATTGTATATGTCTTGATCACATCGTGTTTACAATAATGGTTTGTTATTATCCAACTGTATTAATTATTGTACATTAAGCGCGTGAAACGAGTGCAAATATCCCATGATATTGTACAGTTGGTTATTGTACAGTACCGTGTGCACCCTCCCTCATCCTGTTGCAGTTGTAGTTTTCTTTCAAGTTACTGAAAAAGGTTGACAAAGGTTAAGTTGGATAATAAATCTCTTATTAGATGTTCCAGTGTGAAGTATTGCCGTATATTTTTACTTGATGTTTGTATTTTGACGAGCCTGCAGGGCTCATCAAAATACAGCACAACTCATAAAAATATACAGCAATACTTCACACTGAAACATCATGGGATATTTGCACTCGTTTCACGTGCTTAATGTACAATAATTAATACAGTTATTAGATGTTTCAGTATGAAGTATCGCCATATATTTTTACTTGATGTTTGTATTTTGACAAGCTTGCAGGGCTCGTCAAAATACAGCACAACTCATAAAAATATACGGCAATACTTCACACCAAAACAGAAAGAATATGGCTAGCCAGTAGCGAGACACTGTGTAAACATTATGAAAACATGTTAGTTTAATTGAACAGAGATACATGACTGAATAAATAAACTGATTAAAAATTTGCCATAAAATCCCAGTTGGCCTATCTTCCTTCCCTTGCTACTTCCTCGTATTTTTATAATACCGTATTTACCCGTGTATAATGCTCGCCCATGTATAATACGCACCCTATTTTTGGACTATGATTTTGGGAAAAAAATAAACAAAAGGAAAGAGGAAGTCCAGTGAACAAACAAACAAAATAGTATGAAATGGGTTTAATTATTTTCAAGCTAATGGTATTTACAACAAATGACTATCGGCACTTCTTAAAGCGAAATATCACGAAGGTTTACAAAGTTCCCGTAACAGTAACAAAAGTAAAGGCAAATTTACCTAGTTAAACAACAGTTATCATAACTATAAGTCCCTTTCTTGTTTAGAAAACTCAATATTTACAGTCTGTGTGGTGTTCCTTGTCTTAGATAACATAACTTCAATGAGAACGTACTCACAGTTCTGGTAAAGTTCAGTGTTCAACTGCGCATTCGAAGAATGAATTAAACATCGTATCCTTCAAACTCTGACTCTGACTCGGAGTCAGACATAAACATTTCTCTCACAAAAGTGTCATCATCGGCAAGTTCATCGTTGGTTTCATAAACAAGATGATCTTCTGATCCATCAAGACGGTTTGTGAAATGAAGACTCGATCATGTCTGTCGGAATTTCACGCCATGCGTCCGCAATCCACGAACAAATCAGTTCTTCCAAGAGCTTCTTTTGGCGGCCGGTTGCAGTAAATTCGTGAATTCCATTCACCATCCACTCCATCCACCTTTTCCTCACTCCATCTTTAAATGGTTTATTTAAACAAACGTCTAACGGCTTTAGGATTGAGGTCAAATCGCCGGGAATTACAGCCAAGTTCGTGTTTTCGCGTTCGAGTGCTCTTTTCACCCTGTCGGTCACGTGAGCTTCAAACGAGTCAAAAACAGGCAGGCTTCTTCGTCGCTCCAGTCCACCGCACCGTGCACACCAAACCTTGTCGATCCGTAGTTTCATTCCTTCGGTATCCATCCAGCCTTTCTCTTGAGCAGCAATAACAATGCCGTGCTTGTTTGCAACTTTTGGCAAAGTTTTCCTCTTGAAGATGACCATTGGTCTGAGCTTCGATCCATCGCCAGCACATGCTAACACAACAGTTACACGATTCTTTTCGTTTCCCGTCGTTCGAATCTTTATAGTTTTCTCTCCAGTGTTGTGGATAGTACGGTTCGGTGGCATGTCAAATGTCAGTGGGGTTTCGTCCATGTTAGCAATAACATGCAGCGGATAATATTGTGCTCTTTGCGAAGATTGATAACAAAACGGTGGAATTGGACGATTTTTTCTTCATAATCTTCTGGAAGCCGCTGAGCGAGGGTTGTCTTCTGTCGAAGCGACAGACCATTTCTCTTCATAAATCAATTAAAGACCAGTGATATTTAAGAACATTTAGTTCCTTTGTTTTTATGGTAATTAAGCACACAGCTCCAAACAAAAGAATTCCGTGTATAATACGCATACCGTATTTTCTCGATTAAACGCCAGACCCCGAATAAACGCCGGGTTCAAATAAACGCCGGGTCTATAGGGCCGAGTTTAAAATAAACGCCCCCGGCGTTTATTCGGGGTCCCAGCGTTTGTTTGAGGTCCCGGCGTTTATTCAAGATGGGTATTTTAAATCAGGATTATGTGTCGTGATTGCATACTAGTTCTCTTTCTACCATACACTAATATTCAAACCAAACTACCTTTTACAAAAGTACTTCTCACTAAAACAGATGAAACAAACGACGCATCAGGTGTCGTGTCAATCTCTTTTAAATCATGGTATTGTACATCAAGGAAGGATCTTCTCAAGGGTCTCTCCAGCATTTCTCCAGCAGTTCCTTGCAATTGAATCGTTCCATAATTTTGTTTTTCTCGGAACTGGTGGAGAAGGAACCTCGCCACCACCTTGTTCAAAATTGCTTGCAAGGTACGTTTGCTGTCGAGGAGTTACCGATACACTTCCTCCATGTTTCATGCACGGAGAAACGTAACGTTGAGAAAAAATCAATCACTGTTTCTGTCAGTGATTTTTTTATATAAATAACTTACCAGATTCACTTAGATGAGACAACGTTGATGACATTGTTTCACATTTTTCAAATGCTTTTGTTGAATTTTGGTTCTGGGTTCAGTAAACTTCCAGTACTGAAAAATGCATTCAATAAATAAACCCCGGGTTCGAATAAACGCCGGGTCTACGAGGCCGAGTTTTAAATAAATGCCCCTGGCGTTTAAACAAGAAAATACGGTACGCATTTTTGAGGCTATTTTAGGCGAAAAAAAGTGCGCATTATACACAGGTAAATACGATAATAACAACTGCCTCGTAAGTGGAGGTTGGGTGCCTAAGACATACAGGAGTTTCTGCTGTTGGCAGCCAACTCCTAGATGGAGACTGCTCCCATGGCTAGCAAATCCTGGCAACACAGCCATGAGCCCTCACGCGGAAGGGGATGAGAGCACACTTATGTCCAGAAATGCACACAACAACGAAAATGGCAAATTTGACAAAATTTCGTCACAGCATTGGTTTTGGCGAATGTGACGAATGTGGTGGAATCAAAATGCTATTAAAACTTGTGCAAATTAGCTAAACACAGAAGGGCTTGCCATGTTGGCAAATCTGCTGAATTTGGCGATTATGGCGAATGTGACAAATATGGCAAAATTTTGTCAAATTGCAAAACTTATGCAAATTAGCTAAACACAGGGAAGCCTAGCATGTTGGTGAACCTGGCAAATCTGGCGATTATGGCGAATGTGACAAATATGGCAAAATTTTGTCAAATTGCCAATTAGTTAAACACAGGAAAGCCTACCATGTTGGCGAATCTGATGAATGTGGCAATTATGGCGAATATGGCAAAATTTCATCAAATTGCCAAACTTATGCAAATTAGCTAAACACAGACAGGCTTACCATGTTGGCAAATATGGCAAAATTTCATCAAATTGCCAAACTTATGCAAATTAGCTAAACACAGACAGGCTTACCATGTTGGCGAATCTGACAAATCTGGCGATTGTGGCAAATATGGTGAAATTTTGCCAAATTGCCAAACTTATGCAAATTAGTTAAACACAGAGAGGCCTACTGTGTTGGTGAATCTGGCAAAGCTGGTGATTTTGGCAAATGTGACGAATGTGGTAAGATTTCGCCAAATTGCCAAACATATAAATTAGCTAAACACAGGGAGGCCTAACATGCTGGCGATTTTGGCGAATGTGACGTTTATGGCAAAATTTCATCAAATTGCCAAACTTATGTAAATTAAGTGAAAGACAGGGAAGCCTACCATGTTTCGAGCAGGCACCCATCACGCTGATAAAACAGTGGAAAGAGGGAGGGAAATGGGGGGGAAGGCCTATGTAAAGAGCACCAATCTCAATCCAGCTCTAAAGAAACGCTCCTGCTCACGCTAAGTACTACAACATAGTTTGGGCCAAGAGCACGTGGCATACTGGCACATGCTCAAACCTACTTACTGCCGACCATGAGGGGGAAGACTAGTGCTCCTTAAAATGCGGTTAAATTTTTATTTTTACTTGAAAAATTATTTTCATAAAAGTTTCCCTTACATGTACAATTTGAAGGTTTACAGGCCAACTGCTTTTTAAAATCACTTCTAAACTTTTCTTAGGGAGGAGAAAGGGTAACATGCACATAGCACCCCTTAAATTTTGCTTATTTTTTATAATTGTTAAATTATTTTTTTAATGATTACTTACATTCTTTTTTCTTCACTTACAGCCGCTTGGATTTATCTGATGATGCTCATCGAGCAAAATTAAAACTGCAAGCTGTAAGTCATTTTGCTTGTTGTACAAATTAAAAGTTCTGGTTGGAATAGTCACAAAGCTCAGTACCAGTGACTTGAATTGGAATTGAAGCAGCCATCATGGTGGATGTTAAAGCTCCCTGGTGTTGTCACTTAAACACTTTGTTTTGAAGTGTTAATAAGTATTTCTGCCACAAAAAGTGGGCTATTTACCCTTACAGCTTGTAGCTATTAAAAGCAATTTCTTTGGATCTTGCAATAAAAACTGCCCAGAAATAACTCTGACTAGTGTTTATGTAGTTCTTATCAGCAGAAAGTTGTGAAAGAGGCTAAGATCATGTTGGTTTGCATGTTCATGTATTGTTCCAAAAGTGGCAGCACATGGGGTACTGATATCTGTGCAGGCAAAAGATTCACATGTTCCTGTGATGTAATGTTCTTCTGTGTTCTTCCATAGTTGAGTCATCATTTATTTGAAGAGCTGGCATCTGATGTGTATGATGAAGTAGACAGAAGAGAATGTGATGCAGGTATTGGCTCTCATTTCCTTTCCTGATACGTCAAGTAAAACAAGAAGTTCTTGGTGAAGACTTGCCCTTTTCAATTGGGCTGATCGCACCCGCTTGAAGTGAGAACATGTACACATGTATGTCTCCTGAAATTAATAAAATAGCATGACCTGTGAGAACTAGAAATGTGCAGTGAGAAGAAAGATTTTAATTAGTGATTCTGTTATGCTTGGCCTGGATACGAGTCAAACCAGAATTGGGAATGAGTATTGTGTTGGCTCAACAAAAACGGATGTATGGGGTGACTGATGCTTATGAAAAACAAACAGAGGATAGCACAAGAACTGGTCTCGCCCCCTTAACATTTATTGGCAACTAGAAATTGTTTGACAATAAATACCAGTAGTGTAACATAGTGATGTCACAGTTATTTTTAGTTGTAACCCTTTAAGCCTCAAGATTATTATAAAAATTTTCCTTACTGGTTTCCATAGATTTTATTGATTGTTTAAGACGATTTCCGCTCAACGTTTGAGCAGTAAGTGCAAAAATTAAGTTACCAAAAAAATACTTGCAGCACTGTCACATTTTGAGAACAGATAAGAAGAACTTGTCGTTACTTTTGCTCCCAAGCTGACCCCGCGAGAGAAAATTGGATTTGAAGTTATCCATATTTCAATTAAAAAGACGCTTCATGTCAGTTCAAAACAAAATGGCGCCCGTTTTTAGCATACTTTTACGAGATTTGAAATTAATTTTCTTGAGAATGCTTGAGAATTTCATCGCGGGGTCACTTGGGCAAGTGAACTAGAGTGAGATGTTTCAAATAGCATTTAAAATGTTACCGTGCTATGAGTAGTTTTTTGGTAAATATTTTTTGCACTTATTGCTCGAACGTTGAGCGGAATCCGTCTTAAACATCAAGACAATTCTTCTTTGGTGATCACTTGCTAAATTCTCATGACCTGTATGTGTTATAATGCATGAAATGATGAGGAGAAATTTGATGCTGATTGCTACTGGGGCTTAAAGGGTTAATTAAACTTTCTTTTCTATGTTTGCCATCAGTCTGGTTAGCTACCCAGAATCACAGTGCTCTTGTTAGTGACACTACAACGGTACCATTCCTTCCAGTTAATCCTTCTTTCTCTTCAACAAGAAATCAGGTAAGGTTCCAAGGAAACAAGACTATGTTGCTGTTGATGTGACCTGGTAAATGTTGAAAATATTAGCTAGTAATTTGTCAGTACAAGGTTTGTACAGAGACTGGAAAAGTGTAGAAACATATGGAAATCTAAATTAAACTGCTTTTCCAGAGGACCTGGAGAAGGTATGGAAAACGAAGTTATAGACTGAAAAAATCAATCAATCTGCATTTGCAATAGAATAGAATATTCTGAATGTACCTCACTACTGTTTTGACTGTAAACTCTGTTACTATCAAGATAATATCAAATTTTATTACTTCCCCAGCCACAATTGGAAAACACCATGGAAAGTGCATGTAAACTTGACAGTTAGTGCAGGGGAAACACCCAGGACACCCAGTTTGCCTTGCTTTCATTCTTTTCATTTTGTTCTGTTCTGTCTTCTTCTTTCATGTATGCAGGGTAGACAAAAGTTAGCATTGTTTAATGCCAAAGAATTTGCAACATTAATCATTGATATTTTGAATGATGCAAGGCGGCGTGAACTGGGCTCCAATCCCGACCTGACACAAGGTATCAAAATATCAAAAAGATTGCCAGGCAATTCGTAGAAGTTAGTGATACTTGATGATTGATTGGTTGATTGGTTGTTTGATCGATCGATCTTCAATTGATTGATTGATTGATTGATTGATTGAATGATTGATTGATTGATTGATTGATTGATTGATTGATTGATTGATTGATTGATTGATTGATTGATTGATTGATTGATTGATTGACTAATCCATTCACTGTTTGGTGAGTACAATTTTTATCTCAGAGATAATTAAATTTTGTTGTGGTGGTTTGGTCTGATGTGCAAACAGATAATTGGGCAGAGATGGAAAACTGGTGAGGTCAGTCAATCGACCCCATCATGCCAGCTGGCGAAAAATGGATAAAAACCAAAATATTTATTTATTTATGTTGGGGTTGGTAAATGTTAAGTAACTTCCACTCTCACATTTATTTACTTAACATTATTCTGATATTATTTTGTGTCATATTAATCACTTTCTATTCATTTGGACCAGGGTTTGTTGAATCATCCATTTTCCCAATTGAAGAAGATGATTATGATCATGAATATGATGAAGTGCCAACAGACGGGGAGCCTGCAGACCAAAATTCTACACCAGAGGTTAGGATCCTGCTCCTTTGGTTTTACACGGAAATACCTGGGAATAAGTGTTCTTGTTATTTTTATAAATTAATTTAAGCGCTTGCATTCTTTGCAGACCCCATCACAAATAACTACTAAAGTTCAGATTGAGAAGGTGAGGACAAGTTTATACTTGTACATAATGCAGTCTGTGAGATCAACAACAACAAAAAACTGTGTTAAGGTGCCTTCACACAAGGAGACATGTTTCAGGGACATCGTAGCTACATGTAATGCACGTTGTGCACACTAAGGGGTCATGTTGCAGGGGCAAACACTGCGGGGACATGTCCCAGATTGTGTGGTGATATGTTTTAAAGTCGTTTTATGCGTGAATTTCAACTAGATGAATTTCATGTGGCAAGTTGTGGGGACATAATTTGTGCAAAGTTCATGTTGCATACACCTGGGTATTGAGAGACAATGTAAAGCAAAGTTTCTTGTCAAAGGAAACAACACAACAGCAGAAACCAGGCTCGAACCACTGACCTTCAGATCTGAAGTCCAATGCGTAACCACTAAACCACTGCCTCCCCCCCCCCCCTCCATTCAAAGGGGAGTATTACTGCTTATACTACAAAATCACAGCTGATCACCTTAGTTATTTTATTGTTGTTGTCCACAGGGAACAACTACAAGCTTTCTAGAAGAAGACTTTGTGTCCATGGAGCATTATGTCAAAGTTGAGAATGCTTTGGCAACAGCTAATGTAAGTTTCACAAATTACATAATGTTTGATACATGATTGTGGAGAAACTGGTTTATGCAGAGTTTGCATATGTACATATAAAATAATGCGAATGCTTGTATTCATGGGGGAGCAGGGATGGCGCAGTGGTGAGAGCGCTTGCTTCCCACCGATGTGACCTGGGTTCGATTCCCGTACTCGGCATCATGTGGGTTGAGTTTGTTGTTGGTTCTTGTCCTTGCTCCAAGAGGTTTTTCTCCGGGTCCTCCGGTTTTCCCCTCTCCTCAAAAGCCAACATTTCCAAATTCCAATTCAATGTGGATACGGTGGAAGAAGAGCCACCTAATCCCATTAATTTTATTTATATTTATTTATTTATTCATGGTACATTTATTAATGAGGTGATTCAGTCTGTTATGTTCAACATTAATTTGGTATTTGTTTCTTCAGGCTCGTGTACAACAACTTCTTCAAGTTAATGCAAATCAAAGCCATGAAATTCAGAACCTTCAGCTAATGGTAAGAAGTTTGTAAGTTTGTTGAGTAAGGTTTTCTCCTCACCTTATATCCAATCCATCAATCTAAACCCTAGCTATTTTGGCTTTTTTTCCTTTGCCTGAGCAAGAAACACTTACGGTCATTTTTCGTATCTGAAAGCGTGTTGAACCACCTGCCTTGCATACCATATTAGGGTTGGGTGCCCGGAATATCTAGGGGCCTCATTGTGGTCAGCCAGCCCCTAGATGGGCTACTCAATTGCTGACAAATCCCCGCAACCCAGCAATGAGCACCCATCATACTGATGCAGTCAGTAGAGACATAATGAAATTAGGCAAGGAAAAGAAAGTCATGGAAGGAGGAGTGGAAAAAAGCTGCAGAATGCCCCAGAAGAACTGTTAAGATACGAGCGCTACATGTGATGCCATTTGCAGTAAATGTACTCATATGTAGCCTAAAAACAAGTTATCAACCACTGACCACCAATGCTTGAAGTCCACATCTGCGTTTTAACTTGGCTACAGTTTAATTAACTTCATTTAATCACATTAATGTGAACACCTTGATAATGTAACCAAACTTTTCATGCCCCCCATTGGTCGTTTTAATTCGATTTCAGTGAATTCAAAATCCCTGAGTTTATCCAGACAGAGTGACTTAGTATGCAATATTTAGTGGTGTCTCTAAGCAACCACAGTGGTGCAGTGGTGAAAGCACTGTCCTCCCACCAATGTGGCTCAGATTCGATTCCTGGACTTGGCGTCAGAGATGGGTTGAGTTTGTTGTTGTTGTTGGTTTTTGTCTTTGCTCCGAGAGGTTTTTCTCTGGGTACCCCAGTTTCCCCCTCCACTCAAAAACCAACATTTCTAAATTCTAATTCGATGTGGACACAGTGGATGAAGAGCCACCCAGTGGAGGTGCCACTGCTATTAATTTATTTTCCCATTTATTATTACAGTTGGCTCCCAATAACTCGAACCTTCAAGGGAAATCAATAAAGATTTGAGTTATTGGGAGTTTGAGTTATCAGGGGATGGTATTCCTGCTGACTCACAGGACGAACTGACATGTTTTGTGCAACAAAACACCAGGATACTAAAGGAAATGACACAAAGGACAATTAGACACTTCAAAACTACAATGCTGTTCAATTTTTTGAAATTTGATTCAAAATAAGTTCAGCATTATGAAGTATGTTTTGTCTCATTACACTTTGACAAATTAGGTTCAAGTTGTTGAGGGTAAAAGTATAAAGAAAATGACCTGAATAGAATAGGAATTCACTTTGAGTTAGCAGGAGGTTTGAGTTGTCAAGGATGCGAGTTATTGAGGGTAAAATTACAGTAAATGTATAGAGCAAATCCAGGGGAAATCAATTTTGGTTCAAGTTAGCGCGAGCTTCGAGTTACCATTAGTCAACTGTATTATTTATTTATCCCATTTATTCATTATTTCATGACTGTAGTCGTCCCTCTTGTTAGTAGTTAGCGGCTGCCTTTAGCAGAATAACGAAGTCTATGAGAGCTGCTGGTGGCCTTTGATGCAGTCTTGCAAAAGAGAAATAGAATGTCCAAAGAAGACACCTGGCAACTATTACATCACAAGCTGAGAATGTCATTTCCATGTCAGCAACTTTATTAAATCATGTGGTGTGTGATAGTCATTAGAGAAAGGCAAATTGATTCCCATGCAGTTTAAGCTTTTTGTTTTGTTTTCGCCTATTGACGTATTCACTTTGTTTATTGCTGATTAGGTTCACAAACTAGGGGATGAAAACAAAGCTCTCAAGGCTCAGCTTGGAATCCCAAATGGTGGCAGTCTTACTGCTAGCAGTGATGATAATGTATTCACGCCAAAGGTATTACAATGTAAATGTATCCACAAATAAAGTAACTTGTTGCAGTTATGTGCAAGGTAATTTATTAAATTCATATTTGTGATAACATGTTTTCATGTCAAAGATAATCTAATGTATTTACTGAGAAAAACTTTTTCACCAGAAAAAAACGTCATTCAATTAACCTATGTTCTGTTATTATTTTAGGAGGATAGTGATGAGGATGATCATGTAGACATCGATGAAATAACACCATATGAATCCCCAGGCTCCCTCCTGAGAAACCGGCCTACTCAGCCGACTCCCCTGGGGCAGTCGCACAGCGGAAATACAAGCAGAAGCAAAAAAGTGAATCCTTATGATAACGTGACAGAATCAGCCGAAGAAGAGGGGCACAGATATCTGAATGTTGAAGAGATCCGGGAGCATGAGCGAATGAGTTCTTGTTAGTAGAGTTGATCAGTGTTTCTGTATAGTCAAAACTGTACTAAAGGAGCATCAAATTGGTGTTACATTGTTGGAAATGCAATTGTATTTCAGATTGCTTTGGGAAAAGAAGGATGTGGTTGCCCCTATTCTTGCAAGTACCCATTTTATGCTGCTTTTGCCATGAGCGCAGAGGAAACATAGATGTTGCCACAAAATTGCAGCTTCTTTAGCCTACCTGCCAATTCCCGAAAAGCAACAGAATACTTTACCCTGGGGAGGAGGGGGTGGGGGATTACTTTGTGAATTTTTTTGGTGGGGGTGTGCCCGTGCTACTCCAAAATCCTTACCCTACCCTATCCCAGACTTGCCAATTCTTTATGCTAGACTAAATTTTTCATACGACTGATAGACCAAAACTCTCTGATATCCATATCCTACGTAACTACTTGAAAGCAATACCCTTGACAGTGGCACATACCCTACAGTGATGACAGTATCCCCACTGGGGCCTTACTTTCTCAATTTTACTTGAATAAAAAAAAAATTGTTCCACAGTGGACAGTCCTTTTGATGAACAGCTCGACCAGGCAGCTGTAAAGCTGATTCATGCAGTAGATGATTTAGTTAATGAAGCCAGAAAGGATTCCAGACAACCATCACAAGAAGATGTAGTTCGGTGCACTGAGCAGATCACTAAGAAAATTCAAGAACTTCTGCTGGCTGCGCAGGCTGGACGGCACAGCTGGTAAGTATCATGATACATATTCTCCTTTCCATTCTATAAACACTGCATGTAATAAACAATGGAAGAATTTGGTTTTAACACTTTCACTGCTAATAGCTTGCATTTAAATTACAAAAAAGTGCTCACTAATTTCCTTTGAAATTGCCATACTTTAGGTTTTATGGCATAATAAACAGTCATTACCACAGGAAAGTATTTCTCACCTGCTGTCTGTTGACATGGTTACGGTTCACGATTTCATCCATAGACTAAAAAGTCAGAAGCACCCCTTATGCTAAATTAAACAGCACTGCAGTTAAGGACGGTGCCTCCTTTTGTTACTGCGCATACGTTCTGCGCATCTTGGAATATTCGGGTTTCTTAAGGAATTTCCCCCCTAATACAAAAATATTTTTGCGCGGTTTATGACTGTGGAAAAAGCAGATCTTAGCCAGGGCTATCAGAATCCAAAAAGAAAATTGGGGGTAACCACGCATTTTTCAGAGATAATTGAACTTAAATTTGGAAAGAAATTGCCATACATTCTTTGTATTTCAACACTTTTTTAGAATCATGGTTGCTTAATTATCTCTGAAAAATGCGTGGTTACCCACATTTTTCTTGTTGAATTCCAATAAACCTTGCTAAGATCTGCTTTTTCCCCGTAGTCATAACCTTAGCAAAAATACATCTGTATTAGGAGGCACCGTCCTTAAGTCAAGTCAATTCAAGTTTATTTTACACTGTACTCTTATTTCCAAACGAAAAAGGAATAATGAGGTGTTATTAATAATCATTGATTGATTAATCAATTACTCAAAATATTTGTTGATTTGTGCACAGTGGCCATAGTAAAATTGTAAATGGTTTGAACCCAGGAGTCATCATAATTCGGTAAATTGTGATCATCTGGGTGAGTGTAGTCCTGAGAAGGACTGTTTGAGGTGACATTGACTGATGTTTCGACAACCCGTGGAATTAAATGCATCCAACATCTTAAAACATCTACTGACGATTCACAATTCACTAGACTCTGATGATGACTTCCGCTCAGGTTGTCAAAATGCCAGTCAATGTCACCTGAAACAGTCCTTCTTAGGACTACACTCACCCAGACGATCACAATTTACTGAATTATGAGTGGCCATAGTAGTAGAAGCTTTCGTTTCATCTCTAGATAGAGAAAGGATCCACAGTACCAAATAAAAAATTGTTTAATGATTGGGTTGTGGAAAGTTCTACATTATGCAATTATACTAGACTTCATATAATTATAGAAAAAAAGCACTCCTTAATAGATTTCATTTGAATGGTCACACTGTTTGAGAGACTTCAAAGTCTGAACCATCTTGTACAACATAATAAACAGCTCCACATGAAAGTACTGGTTGGTAGCAGTCATTTCAGTGGTCACATTTAAGGATTTTATGCACAGACTCAAAAGTTAGAACCACTTTGGTACAGCATAATAAACAACTCCACAGGAAAGTACTGCTCAATAGCTTTCATTTGAATGGTCACACTTTAGGATTTTATCCACAGACTCGAATCTTAGAACCACCTTGTACAGCATAAACAACACCACATTAAAGACTGCTCAGTAGATTTAATTTTAGTGGTAGTATTTTAAGTATTTTAATATTTTTTAGTGTTTTTATTCTAGTGTCTTTTAAACTTATTTTAGTCGAAAATTTGTGCAATTATATATCCTATACAAGACCCCTCACGCTACTAAGCTTTAAATGTCATCGTGTATAAATAAAGGTTTTGATTGATTTGCTTGATTGAGCGGTCACACATCTGCAAACTCAAAAGTTAGTAACACATAACTGGACTGGTGAAAGGTTCTGCTCTTTAACTCTTTAAGCCCTAACTGTGACGAAAATAAAATTTCTCTTTACATTATCACTACTTGTTTAAACAATCAAGTGATGAGAATAAAGAAAGTGATCACCAAGGATAAGATGTCTTGATATTTAGACAAATTCTCCTTACTAGTTCCATAAGAAATGTATGGGGAACAGTAAGGAAAATATGCATTTTTATAGCAGGGGTTAAAAATCAGACACACAAACGAAAAGAGTATTTCACTTGTTCAAGTTGTGGCTCATTCACCTGTTTTAAACCTCATTTTTCTTTCAGTTTTATCCCCTGTTCAAGTAATATATTCACTGCTGTTAATGACATGGCTGGCCTATTTCCAGAGGTTAGATTGTAGTTTATATATTATGCATTGGAAAATGTGTGATTGCTCATCATCATCATCATCATCAGCTCTACCAACCCCAGGCTGCTCTGCACTGCAAGCTTTTTCTGTGGCCTTAAGCTATTTCCACAATAGTATTACTACAGAGACAGGTAGACTCAATTCACAGATGCAATTGACAGTTGACTTTGGCGCCAAACGCGAACGATTAAGGTCACGTGGCTCACTCCCTATGTTCACATTATTGAGCATCTGTTGAAGTATTAAATGTTCGAATCTCAAAGCAAGCTGAAGCCTACCCCTCACTGCGCTTTCTTCTACAGAATACCTGTAAGCAAACGTTACTTTCTTTATTGAGACTGCGATGTTCAAAACTGTGAACTGCACCGGTTCGTAACCCTGAGCGTCCGTTGCAGTTTGAATGTTACGAATCTCAAAGGCAGCTGAATGTTGCGATTCTCAAAGTCTACATTTCTTCCTTTACTGTTAACCGAGATTCGTGATATTCATTCTGTTGAAACAGTACCACAGGAACAAACGTTACTTTCTTTACTGTTAACTGAGATTCGTGACATTCATTCTGTTGAAACAGTACCACTGGAACAAACGTTCAGACTTCCTTTACTGTTAACCAAGATTCGTGACATTCATTCTGTTGAAACAGTACCACAGGAACAAACGTTACTTTCTTTACTGTTAACTGAGACTCGTGACATTCATTCTGTTGAAACAGTACCACAGGAACAAACGTTCAGACTTCCTTTACTGTTAACCGAGATTCGTAACATTCATTCTGTTCGAGGATTAAGGGGGGAGTATACGTGAATTTTGAAGAAATAGGATAAGATTTAAGAAAGAATTAAAAGAGGGATTAAATTTGTGTACACACTCCCAGACAGGCCACCCCCACGCAAGAGCTAGCACTTGGGGTTGTTTGTGGCCTGTTTTGGTATCCGTCTATTAATTATTAACTTTAAAATTTAATTTTAACTCACCTTTAATTCTTAACAATTTTCAATTTTCCTCCCCCTTCTCCTTCTTCACGTTTAATTTAAAAATCGCGAAAAAATTCTCTCAGATTTATGGGAACTCGCACTATGATCCTATGGTAGCATTTTTTGATTGAGTGAAATCTCATGGAGATGATTAAGAAAAAAAGGCTAAAACGTTGGGGAAAAAAGGCATCCACGTCACGTGTAATGCCCCCTTAAAAAAGATGCTTTGTTTCAGCACATTTGTAACTCAAAAACATAAAAACTCCTTTAAATTTATAATATGCGTTGGTCTCTTTTAGGATCCAGATGTGGACAGCATGCGTGTGTCACTTCAGCTTATGAAAAGCAGCGCCGCCAGGCTACAGGTGGAATGCAAGAGTGCTGTGTTGCCTGGCAACACTGTAGATATGGCATTTCTGACTCAGCAGGTTATACAGTGCGCTTATGACATTGCTAAGGCAGCTAAACAACTTGTCACTACATTTTCAGTTGAATAGAAACTACTCCAGATAAAATGACACTGTAGATAAATAGACTAGCAAACAGTGGGTGAATATATGTAGCGTAAATCGCTATCCAGCGGATAAATATTAACAAAACAAAGTTGAATTTCCACTGGGAAGTGATTTAGCTGGTAGACAGAGTTACCCGCTCTTTGAACAACCGTGCTCAGGGCATTAACACTTGCGAGGATTGACTTAAATGGTTTCTATCAGTTCCTAGAACTGCTTCCCGTTGTTCCAGGCGTTTAGATAGCGGAAAGCGAAGGAAAGTCGAGCGATCTTTTCCACTGCGGTCGCCTTTCCTTTGCTTCACCTGGAATCAGTAGAACTTGTTGCTAACCTGCGATTAAGTTACACCATGCACTCCTGTCTTCTCCTTTTCCGTTTAGGCTGACTTACATAATTATACGCTTCACAAACAGATCGCCTGATCGGAGGTTAACCTGTTCTATACACTGTAAATGGTTTGAACCCAGGAGTCATATCACAAGTCGGTGAAGTATGATCGTATGGGTGAGTGTAGTCCTGAGAAGGACTGTTTGTGGTGACATTGACTGACGTTTCGACAACCTGAGCGGAAGACATCATCAGAGTCAAACTACATCTAACATCTTGTAACGTCTACTGACAAATCACAATTCACTTGACTCTGATGATGACTTCCGCTCAGGTTGTCGAAACATCATTTAGTGTCACCACAAACAGTCCTTCTCAGGACTACACTCACCCGGACGATGATACTTCACTGACTGTTCTGTATAGGCTGAATTCCAGTAACAGGCCAGTGAGTACTGGTTGTGGTGAAACTGGCCCTCTGCTCTCTTGGTTAAGAGGTTACAGTTATCTAGCTTTTAAATAGTAGGCTCTTAGAACTAAAGGTAAAAATTTTTAACGTTTACGTTCATATATTGATAATTTCATGAAAATTATTGTTGAAGCAAATATTCATATTTACAGAGTGAATCCATATATTGCCCATTTTTTGGACTAGGAAGGAAGGTTAAGGTGCTTAGATAAAATGTCCTGTTTTGACCCTCAATGAATACGCCACAACGTAGTATTAAACAAGTCACATATTGCGCGTAACACTTACATTTCTTAGCATTCTACTGGGAATTATACACTCAGACAGACCTTAAAACTGTAGGAGCGTTCACGCTGATTGTTTGCCTACTATGTGCTGTCAGCTCATATTACACATCTAGGGACCTCGCGAAAAAAAAAAATAACGAAAAAATTTGATCCTGTCAATCTCGTCGTAGGTCCTCCTTGGACACAAGCTGATGTGCCACTCCATTTTGTTGAAATAATAATTTATTGTAAATTATGAGAGCACCAGCTTGGATGACTTCAAAATAGATGTACTTGGGCAACAAACATTCCCTAGTGATTCCTCTCTTTTTTAGGTTTACTTCTCCTACGCTGTAACTCCCAACAGTGTGTTGGTGCTAACACTAATTTTCCACTTAGGGAAATTTTAAAAACAGCACCAGCGCAACATACTTCTAAATACATGTAGCTATTGTTGGTCCGTCACTTGTAGGATTTCATCCACAGACTCCAAAGTTAGATCCACCTTCTACTACATTTTAGTATAAATCTACTAGCGTTCTATCACTAACGCTGTTGTCTGATTGGCTACGCTACTCACTATCTATTCTGTTGTAGATAGTGAGTAGAGTGTTTTCCGCGCGCGGTGTGACCTATTTATAACATTTAACAGTGTCTGCTGTTAAGTTTTGAACGTCTAGTAGATTTATACTAAAACAATTAGATTATGAGCTCGAGATTTCTATGCGTGATAGTTGATTCGGCCTTCGGCCTCATCAACTATCACGCGATAGAAATCTCGAGCTCATAATCTAATTGTTAAATAAACAGTACCACAGGAAACTATTGCCCTATAGCTTTTACTTGAACTGGAGTTACAATTCCATCTTCTCGTTATTTCTGTAATTTTGACTGCTGCTTAGGGAGGTATTTCCCAGGGGATGCTAATTTGACTAGCGGGCGTTGTCAAATAAGGGCGCTTAACCCTTGAAATATGGAGTCTTCACTCTGTAGTTATTTTCCTTTGCTTCTCAAGAGTAAATCAAATTATTGACGACTATAATATAAAATTTCTTAGAATAATATAACGCTAGTTAGGTAAGGATTAGGCAACAAATACAAATGTGCGTTAATCGCGCGTGTGCCATCATTCTGTCCGCATTCCACGCTTAACGCGCAAGTAAGTGTGTATACTGTCATAAAGCCTTGGTCAGATGGAATCAATATCATTGAACATTGTTGAGTACAACTTTGTTGTACATTTTTTGAACGGAGTGGCCAGTCGAATTCAACGTTGTTGTTAATACCTGAATACTAGGGAAATGTTTAATCGGCGTCATTTAGTACCGTTCATCAGGGTGACCAATCACGTTTAACTTCTTGAATTCAATTTTGTTGAAAGGACTAAGGTGTTGAACGGAAATGTTCAAACCGTTTGTCGGAAGCTAAAGGCTTTGTTTGTTTCTTTGTTTGTTTGTTTTTGAATAAATAAATGTCAAGGATCTTCCCGGAAAAAAATTCCAGCCCCCAACAGGAATGAACCCCTGACCTTCCAGATAGCGGTTGGAACGCCCTACCACTAGACTCGTGGGTTCGCTTCTCGTTGAGGGCTCGGAATCTTTTTCTGAGAAGATCCTCGACGTTCATTTATTCATTTATTATCTATTTTTGTACCTGCTTCAGATTTTTTGTTTTTTGTTTTCATATTTTGACGAACGGTTTGCACATTTGGTTTGCAATGTGCAATATATTTACGAAATAAGAGATAATACCCAAAACGAGAATTTGGACCCGAAAAACATCAACTGCACAATTTCCTTTTTTTTACACTTTTTTTACCATAAAGATTGACTGATCTAGTCACTATTGTGTACAGTAGCATTCCAATATTATTATCATTCATAAAATATAATCCATAACTTTACAAAAGAATATTTATCCATGTAAAAAAAAAAAGATTTATAGGCGTATTAGCTGAATTATTATAAACTTGTGATTAGTGTATGCTAATTTAATATTTCCTGTTTCTGTGCCTGTAAAGCCAAAGTGATCGAAAAGTAGCTATATTAACATTAAAATATAAGCAAGGAAACGCTTGTTTGGGGCCTGGTCTGTGTTGGTGTAGTGGAGTAAGCTCAGACTAGTACCCAGGCGTTATCTTCTCGCTCACACGACTTGGCGCGAAATTTCGTGACGTTACCGAATGGCATTTCGGGAGAACGGGTTCTCCGGGGACCTTATTCGGTGACGTCACTACATTTCGCACCAAGTCGAGTAGAAAGAGCGGGAGGAGAACGAAAATTGGAGCGAGCGCAACACTGATGGAAGGAGCGGGAAGGGGGAGGGGAGGCGAGAAAAGGAAACGCTTGCCAGCAAACCCCATGATTTTGAAAAACGCCTTTCCTTCCCCTCCCCCTTCTCGCACTTTTTTGCGCTCGCCCCAATTTTCGCGCGTTTAAAAAGCGAAAAATGCTTCAAACCTGCGGAAACGCTTACTACGGAAACGCTTGTTTCCGTTTACTACGGAAACGTTCATTGTGATAATAGCTACTAATAGAGATGTACACTAGATATTTTCCTCGCTCCTTACTGTTGTTGTTTGTATTTCAGATATCTCTTTCCCGGAAGCACTGAGCAGTTTGTGTTTCCTTCTGTATAGGCAACTGATTTATCTTTGAAAGACTAGACAGATTTCAGCATTTTTTTTTCAAAACACGAGATATTTAGGGAACCAGCCAACCACCCAATGTTATGAAAATGAAATAGATAACAAGAACACAATTAAAATCCTCGGAAAAAAATTTTCGAGCCCCCAGCAGGAATCGAATCTACAACCTTCCAGTTAAAAACACTAGAAGCCGTTGGATTGAATATTTAAACTGAGAGCTCACCAGATTCCCGTCCTCAGGGTTTATATTATCCCACATTTCCAACACTCTTAATTTCAGGAACCACGCAGCCTGCCCCCTTACTTCGAGTGGAACTTCTGTGCCAGCGATATACTCTTAAAACACTTAATCGACACCTTAGTCAGTCCTGACTGCATAGCGAGTCAAAGAGGGCGTGGTTGCAATAAGGTGAAGAACGGCTAGCACCACCTCAAGACACTTCAAGGCTAGAAGTTTCAACTGTGGCCACTTTAAATTCCTCTTTCATCAAGACCATTAAACTGGTAGCTAGAAGACAAAGAGAAAGATGTAAAACTAAACTAAGGTAACAAAACCGAGTGAGAATAGCGCAAGACTTCCTGTTTCATGTTGTCGCCATGTTCTCCTTAAAGTATGGTACGACTGGGACGAGGAGCAAAAGAATAGTTAGTGGCCAGCGGATTCACAAAAAATGACAACAGCACGAAAATGGCCGCCAGTGGAGGGAAGGACATTTTGGCCGCTTCTCCTCCGAGAATTAGTAGAGATAAAATCCTGTCAGATTTCCCATTACACTGGCACGTGTGGCATAAAGATGCTACTTCGCTTGAAGAAGAACTTGCACTGAACAAGGTTGGTATTCGAACGTAGGTGTTTGAGGAAACGATTTGGTTTTGACCGCAAAAACAAATGTGCATGAAAGCTTGCATCTGTTATGCAAGCCGATCAACACTTTTCCCGTCTGTTTGCGGCTTTTCTACAGCACGATAAAGAGTTGGTAGATCCCCGCGGCCGAACGCCTCTTCATTTAGCGGTTACTCTGGGATATCTGGACTGCGTGAAATGTCTTCTCCGCGGAGGCTGTGACGCTAACGCCATAAACAAGGAAGGATGGAATGGTAAGTTGCCGGCCGTTTTTACCTTTATGTTTCAGCCTGTGATGCGCTATTTTGCGGTTGTGAGTTCTTTATTTTAGAAAGGAAGCTGGATTAAACATGTTTATTGTGTAGGAAAAGACAAGACTTATAATTAGCAATAAATAACTTGTTAAATTGTGTACAGTTTTTTAATTTATCAATCATTTCTGGGAAAGAAACATTGAAGGGTGTCTCAAACTGCCATACAGTATCCAAAGTCGATAGAATATTGAAAACACAATAAGCTTGTTGTAATTAATTTATGAAAAAATATATGCCAAAACTGGTAACATGGGGCTGGATACAACCATGGTGGCAGACACTAAAGATTGAAATCACTGAAATGTAGTAATTTATAAAAAAAATGACCCAAACTGCACTAGTACAAATCCCCATGTTTCCCCACATAGCCGTGCCTATACACCCCTGGCCAAACTAGCCAAGCATGAAGGCGCTGTTACACTAGGCAATTTTTTTTGCAACTTGTCCTGCAATTTTGTTGTGCCATTGCAAGACAAGTTGCACGCAACATTGCCTAGTGTAACAGCTCTATATAACCTGGTCGGAAAAATTTGTTGCAGCATTGGGAGGATTGTTGCAAAAAGTGTAACCGACTTCTACTTCTCGCAATGATTGCGGCAGCAAAAAAGTTGCAAGACATTTCATTTTAGGGCATGTTACACTGGGCAATTTTTCCTGCAACTTGTGTTGCAACAAAATTTCGACACAAGTTGCAAAAAAGATTGCCTAGTGTAACAGCACCTTTAGCATTTTTGGTCAAAACAAGAAAACAACAACAACAAACAAAACAAAAAACAACAAAATGGTAAATGTCCCACTGAAATGCCCCACGGTACAACAGATAATGAAGGCAGATTAGTTGTTGTGTTATCCACCTGCTTCTGAAAGTTAATTCAGGCTAAACAAAAGGGTGCCAAGAAGTCCAGTTTCTCAAAAGAAAGCTACAATTTATTCTTTGAGTTGAAAATCAGGAGGTAGTCAAATACCTTACCCCCTGGACAGGCAACATAATAAAATGCTTGCTGTGCACTAATTCCTGGAGAGGGATAGGCACTGCTGAAATTGTCTAATGATGCACAACCTTCTTCAAAGTTTTGCAAGGTTATTCATGCATGACATGTTAATAATGTTTGTTTGTTTGAGATTATGTGTTTATGTGTTTGAAAAGCTCATTTGACTATCCCAATTTTTCCATGGCCATTTTTGGCATTTGCTGATTGTAGGTCAGCATCACTAGCATCAAAGCTCTGGAGAACAGTCAGCTATCAGAAACTTTCCACCGAAAATAATTCTGCCAAATGAATATGTCTGGCAAATATCCCACTGTGGCAAGACTTAAGACTTAACACTTAAGACTTTTATTTAAAGTTGTCAGTACTCTTGGTTACAAAACTAGCTTTCAGGTGTGCCACTGTTTAAACTGCAAATTAAAATCAGATATACATTGACCAAGCAAACGTCTTAAACACTAATAGCTACCAGTGCATCCGTAGCAGCTTGCCCAAAGAACTAACATAAATTGGTGTCCTTTCCAGGGAGATAAAACCTTACTTTTGACCATTCATTGTTTGTTTATTTCAGTATCCCATGAAGCAATCAGCACAGCAAACCCCGAAATATTGTCACTTGTGCTTCAACATCGAGATTTTCAAAGAGGGAGCCAAAGACTTGCTGGGATTCCTGAACTGCTAGATGAACTTAATGCTGTAAGATATTTTTTTTCCGATTGCTTTTGAATCCTTAGCCCTAGTCAAAATCCGGTACATGATCCTACAGGAATTTCTAGGAACTTAAATGGCAATCATCCTAATCAAGTTTTATAGGATGCTACTCCAAGGATCCTGTAAAATCTCTTAGAGTCCTGCACAAGATGTTCTTCAAGATCCCAAGAGATCCTAAACCCTGTAGGATCCAAGTCTATAGGATTCTACAGGATCTCTAGTGGGTCTAGGATCTTTTCAGGATCCTGGGTAGGATCTTATTAAGGGGGGTGGCTCTGAACTGCCACAAAATGTTGCAAAACAGCGTGTAATCTGCAAAAATGTTTGCTTGTGATCTGCAAAAATACCTTAGCAACAACTCCAGATCTGTAGTCAGGAGTCTCCCCCCTTAAGATTGCATGTAGTATTTCTACCAGTGAGATACTATATTTCCTCTTATTAGCCCTGTCCTTCTATTAAGCACTCCCCTCCATTTTCAGTCTTAATAAGCTCCCTCCTTCTGTTAATTTCTGGCTCCCATCTCTCATATTTTACTAACGTGTGGCTCCAGAAAATATCCATACCCCCACCACGAAGGGTCGTTGGAAATTCCGAGGGGGAGGAGGGTCTTAAAGGCCAGAATTTTTAAAGGAATGTTCTGGAATTTCCAGGGGGTAGGGGTTCAAACCAAAAATCCCTCTGTGGGGGGAGTATGAATATTTTCTGGAACAACACAACATCTGTTAGTAAATAGACTAACAGATTGCAGCTCCACTCTCACCTGTAGTCATTTTGGTGTTACAGTTTTTCCTTGGCTATTACCAGAAGAAAGTCTGTCACAATGATCTTTGACTTTGAATGTTCTAGTAACCCCCTGCCCCCCTTCCATTGAGCCCCCCACCCTCTCCACCAGGCCAATAATTTGTTTAGCTCCTGGGGACTTAACAGAGGTCATGCAATGATTATGTCCAGATGTTTTTTTTTTTTTTTTTAATTTTAACATCATCATTACTTGTAGTATGTTGAATGTTATCAGTCAAGAAGACTAATGACCTGTTTTTAACCATGTAATGTAGACTCCTGACTTCTATGTTGAAATGAGGTGGGAATTCACTAGTTGGGGTAAGAAGTCTTTCTTGTGTTATTTTGACATGTTATTACAATCAAACCTCTGCTTATACTCACCTCCCCCCCCCCTTCCAAGTTTTTAGCTTGAGGGATGTCTGGGTGTTGCATTGACAGCCACTTTTTGAAGAAAACTATAATGGAAAGTGTTTAATCTTCTGGCCTAGAGGAAAACCTGCCATATGCATGCCTGTTGCCTATGCTGTCCCTGGGATAACCACATTTTAGAGTTTTGACTAACACACATGTAATCAACTTTCATGCTGTGATTTTAAGCGGTACTTTGTCTGCTGTAAAATACCTCATTACACGAAATGTTCACGACATCATATTTTCAATTCTTTTTTTTTTTTTTAATGTAGTTTGTTTTTAATAGTTTTTAATAGTTTAAAAGTTTGAGAATTTTTTCCAGAATTCTCCCAAACTCTGTGTGGCGAAATTTTCTTGATATTTAAATAGATTTGGCCTGTTTTTTTTTCCTCTTTACAGTACCATTTATGTCAAGGATGTGCCCAAATGATACATACAAAATATACAAATGTGGTAAGCAAGAGGTTATTATTCTGAATTTACAGTGAAACTAAGAAAACCACGAATGCTAGATGAATTATTTCTGGAATGTTTATTGTACTGGGAAGGAAAACCAATCAGATACAAGATGAATAAACCGCAAGCCTTAACAGTAACTCATTTTGTGGTTTGCATTTTTTTCTTGTTTTGATCTTGTGTCTGATTGGTCCCAGCACAATGAACATTCCAGAAATAATTCTTTGTGTTCATGGCTTTATTAGCCACCTAGTAAATTCTAAAGTACACGTATGCTAAGGAAAAATTAAAAAAGCTATGTGAAATATCAATGGTATCTTAGATTGGACTGGAAAGTGAAAGCAAAGCTGTACTATAGATTACAAACTACGTTTTTGTAATAGTAATTCATTATTTTAATACCTTAACCTCTAACTTGAGGATTTCTGCAAAAAAATATGGCAATAACAATAAATTCAACCACAGTTAACCTTCCACTCTGGTAGTAAACAATAATAAATATTATTTGATTTACAATAATTATTTATTATAATTTAATGGCAAAATAACTGCCTTTGGGTAAATGTTTCATGTCATACATGTACAATTTTGAATGCAGTATACAAATTCAGTAATGTAACAATCGAGGGTTTTTTTTTTATAATAATAATAATAATAATTTTTAAAGTACTACTATCCTAGGTTACATTTTGTTTTAGACTGTTTGGATTTTGCTACCAGCTGGAAGAAAAACAGAAAATGGATCAATCCTTGTTTGTTTACACCCTGAGTGAATGCATACTAATATATGTGATAAGTTCTAACTTCCTTAAATGGAATGCACAATGCAAAACCAGATACAGACACCAAATGAAACAATGTACCATTGCACATGGATCATTGACATTGACAATGATCTAAGATTGGTTTGCTCCTAAAGGATTGTGTCCCTAGTTATTTAATGTGCATATGTTGTAACTAAGTCTGTCTGACTTTCAGCTAACTATGATCGTCATATTCTACAGGTGCAAATGTGCGAGCAGACACCACACTGATTGGCTTTGACCAGAATGACTGGCAAAGAGGAAACAGGAGTTATGTTTTTAAGGGTGGAGGTAAAACTGGATTATTTATTTATTTATTTACCTATTTATTTACTTATTTATTTACTTACCGTATATATAACAGCTAACTATAGTTTGCAGTAACACTAATAGTGTCTACATAGGTTGAGGTAAAGGTACAGGGATAAATGCAATAAATAAATTTGTAAAAGAAAAATGATTTTCATCTCTTTGCATTTACCCAGGGTAAACAACAAATTTAAGCCCTTTGGCTTGCTCTGTCGATGTATAACCCAAAAGAATTGTCAGAAAGCATAAATCACTTTTAAATAGCAGACTTTTATGTGTAAGCCCCCACAAGATGAGCTGTTTTGAAGTGGTTACCTATCAACAATTTGCCTCTGCGCTTCTTCCAGTTCTTTCCAAACTGAAGTATCTTTAGCTAGCTTCTTGGAAGACATACATTACAATTGTTAATGTAGCAAAGAACAATCAGCCATGAATTATTTAAGTATTTGAGAGCACACTGTTAGGTAGTTAGGGTGTCGCAACTGTCAGTGTTTATGTGGGGGCATACCAGTACCCAATAAAATTTACCTCTGTCTTAACTTTTGTCTTTGCGTTGTTGTCTTAATTGTTCACTTGTTTGGGCTCTTAAGTATTTTTTGAAATAAAATACTTTTTTTAAAAAATTTTAGCTCAAACATGTACCAGTAGTTAAAACACACACTACATCATATTGGGTTTTGGGAATGGTAATTAAAAACCTGGTAGTTTACCTTGTATACAATAGTATAGACAAAGTAAAAGCAGATAAAAAGAAAAAAGTAAAAGGGAACTGACTGACAACACATTTATTTGGTTTATTTTTAGTTGATGGAGGAGAATTTTTAGAGATTGACCATGATAAAAAGAGATACTTCAGGGAAACCTTGCGCATCAGGTATTAACGTTTTATTGTTTCAGTAAATGACTGTCCTATCCTATTGTCCTATTTTGAGGACGATCATTCAGCCAAGGGCATTCTCCTCAAAATGATACAGCACCAAGCCAGAAAGGTGTTTATTTATTATAACCTCTGAGTAAGGTATAGTTTGTGTGTCCAGTGTGCCACTGGTCATTTCTTGTGTGGATCAGTTTAGTCAGCAGTGTTACAGAAACTGAATTAAGCTGTGTCCTTGTGGGCCAACTGCGACCCAAACTGTCTTTTTTCTCGTGTCTGAAGGGAATGTGTCACAGTTACCACTACACATTTAATACACAGCGTACCCAAATGCTGTATTAACTATATCGTAATCATTTAATAAAAATATTATTGTTTACCTGTGTTCCTGTGCCTTTACGAGTCGTTTTGAAAGGGATTTGAATCATAGCGTAGACAGTTTTAATACCTCGCCAGTTTCAAATGTTATCTTGTCTGGCACGTCGTAAACAGGAAAGGTAAACCATCTCTGCTCTGATTCAAATCCTTTCTAAAACGACTCATCACAGGTAAATAACAGTATTTTTATTAAATGATTATGATATTGTAGTTACATGTAATACAGCATTTGGGTGCCCTGTGTTTAATATCTTGGTGTTGTAGAAAGACATTGTGGGGCAAGGTCCATTCTTGTCTGCAGAGACCATGTTTGAACACTTTTAGATCAAAAAGCCAGACGTAGACTAGGAGACCATTTTATGAAAAATACAATTTCCTGTACACTGCAAGCAAAATCCATGCTGTACACAAAATAACCTTCAAATAGTCCCTTTGCATAACTGTCACGTGACCTTGTCAATCATAAAAAATGGTAATAGTTCGAAATAGATATCAGAAATGGAAAGAGCATGATGAAATTAGTAAGATTTTCAATAATTTTTGAGGTCACTGACGTTAAAGTGCAACATTTTATGGTTATTTTAATGTTCAACAAGAAAAGCCCCAGGGGCATTAGACCCCGCCGTTGTTCTCCCTCCCCTCGGGGTGTAAAACATATTAAGGTCACTCAAGATACAATTCCTAGGCCGTGTAGTGAAAGACACGGCGAGTATTTGTCTGGCCGAGCGAAAACCGGGAGTCTGGGCCAAGTGACCAAGAAAAAAAGGAAAATAATGAAAAAAATGGGTATTACTAGTTCCCGTCCTGACGGCGGGGTAAAAATTACCAAGACTTATAGGGAAAAAAGCTGCTTGCCATCCAGCAAACAAATCTTTTATAATTTTCAAACTTTCAAACTGTCCTGCACTTAAAAGTTAGTGGCCTCAGAATTGGAAATCCTACCAATTTCATTCATTATTTCATGACGCCCTTTCCATTTCAGCCGTCTGTTTCGAACCATGACCATTAATTATGATTGACAAGGTCACGTGACACGGTTATGCAAAGAGCCTATCGATTTAACTTGGCCAGTTCATTCCAGTGTTACTAACGACAAGCATGTATCATACAATGTATGTAACAGGAAGTATAACTTAAAACAAGAAAAACAAGAATAACTGGACCATTACCAATAACAAAAAGAATGGCAGATATATGATCTATCTTATATTATAATATTATTATGATTTTTAACTATGTTATTAATAAAAATAAAGAATAATTTATATTTCAGTAATAATTGCTTTCTTGCCTCTAGGGAGGATTTTCGTGATCTGGAAAGTCTCAGACCTTCAGATGATGCTGTGAATGTCAGACTTACAACACCGGCAGTGGCTACAATGCTCAACACAGATAACATAGCATTTTCAAGGTAATTACTGAACACCTAAGCCCACTTCAGTGACCTTTAGTTTTTTTGTTATTAACAAGTACAGTAAATTACAAGAAACACCCCAAACTTGGCATCTCAATCATGTCAAAATATCATTGAACAGAAATACCTGGTTATAATATGTACTAAAGGGAAACTAAAGGGAAAACATTTGTCAAGTTTATTTCAATCACTACAGGGCATAAGTTTTTTAAATTTGCTTATTACCAATAAAACCAGCTGAAGGCAAACTTACATCATGCTCGGAAACAAAAGCAAGAAAGTCACACAGTGCAATTTTATCCTAATATATAAATGGCTAACTTACTGATCTGTGTTTTCCTGGGAACACACCTTTGTTTACTTGTGTGGTACAGCCAAACTCTGCTTTATTAGTGACAGTTTTCCCAGGTGGCTGACCCAAGTATTCTCTCAAAGAGTCAACCAGCTTAATATGGGCCCCATTAATATGGACACTTTTTCTGGTCTCAACTCGGCATCTGTAATTAAATGACTACCATCCTATTGTAAATTTGGCTGAATCCTTTAGAACAAGAAAAGCCCCAGGGGCATTAGATCCCGCTGTTTTCCCCTTCCTCTCAGGGTGCAAAATACACTACGCTCACTCAAGGTCCGAGGCCAAGTGGTGCAAATTTATGAAGTTGGTGATTTATCGTACCTTTGACAAGTTTGCTGCCACACCCCCCCCCCCCCCCCCCACGTCTTTTCTGAACCCTTCTCCTTGTGATAACATGAATCCCTAATAGTATGAACATTTTTCCCATCCCTCATTTCTTGGTCATTCACCTGTTCCAGCACTCGCAAGAAAAGAACGTGATGAAATAGTTTGACCATAGCGTGACTCAGTTATGTCAGGGTTTTTTAAAACGAACTGACATCTCAGCGTAAGGACACGGAAACGAGATTTATTGATAACAAAAAGATAATCCTAAATCTAATGGGAACGGTTACCTACTGAAAAAAGAAGCGTACAAGTCTACTTTTAGGCCATGATTTGATGAATGATTTGGCGAAAGCAAGGGACTTCCCCAAATTGGCTTCTGTGTTTCAGTGATGTAATGTTTACGTGCCACGGTTCATGCCAGCTTCAAAGCTCGCTAGCACCTTCATCCTTGCTCTCATCGAAGAGAAGTCAACTCCATTGAATTTCTTAAACTTTTCTACACAACTTTCCCTAAAGATTTTGGCAAAGCAAAGCAAAACTGCCAAAAAAATACTGTTGAATTATGCAACTTGGTGAAAGCAAGGGACTTCCCTGAAATGCTTGCATTTCACTGATGAATATTTCACCGTGTTAGTTGAGTGGCAAAAATAACAAGATCGAATCGGTGGCTTTCAAAGGTCGTTAACATCTGCGTTCTTGTTCTCATCGAAGGGATTTTTATGCCACTCAATCACCAGTGATTTCCAAGCCAACTTTTATGAAAGTTTTGGCGAAGAAACGCTAAACGAACAAAGATTACTGGCAAATATCTTTTGGCTGAGCGAAAGTCTGGGGCAAGTGACCACCCCCCCAAAAAAAAACAAAAAACATGGGGAAAAATGGGTATTACTAGATCCCATCCTGACGACAGGGTAATAATACATGTAGCTCTCATCAACATTCAACTTTTTTAAGCAAACCCCAGTACATATATCTGTTCAGTAGTATCAATCTCCCCACCCCCCCCCCCCCAAGAAGATGCTGACTTGACTTGTTTTCTTTTTTAAAGGCATAAGACCATGTGGGGGTGGGGTGGGGACAAAACAGAGGTGGTGAATGGGTTTGAATGTAAAGTGTACTCAGCCACTGGAGTGGAAGTACTCACTAAAACAAGAGTGGAACATTTGAATGCAGAAGACAAAAAGACTGCTCAGAGTGAGTTCTTTTATTGTATTTTTGTATCACTTTTTAATTTATTAATAAACAATTTATATAATTTATATAATTAACTTAGTATTTTTGTCGAATATTATTACTATTAAGTAAAAGTAACTTCATTCATTTAATTTATTAAATAAACAATTTATATAATATATATAATTATCTTAGTATTTTTGTCAAATATTATTATTATTATTATTATTAGTATTATTATTATTATTAAGTAAAAGTAACTTTTAATTATTTATTGTCAACAATGTGGGGGGAGGCTGCCCAATCTCCTGAGCCGGGGGGCATGTAAAAAATGCTCTTATATTGCACAGTAATAAACTTGTTTTCTCTCAGACTTGATCGTTGTTTGGAGTGAAATCTTCGATACCCCTCAATGACATGTCGCAACCCTTTGTAAAACGGGGTGAAAAACAATGGGCACCATTGTTGTTCATTGAGATGCAAATGAACTACAGGGTATTCTACAATCTAGCCCATTGTTTTACCAACATAATGTTGGTAATTATCATCGATAGAGGTAACTAGTGGAATCGAAATTCTGAAGCTTGGCTACTCACGATCAAACAGCACAACAGCCAATCAACCACAAAGCGGATCTGTGAGTGAGCAACATCTACAGCTGTAATAGACGGAATAATAATGAGGATCAAAATGCACCAATAGCAGCAAACCAACGTGCTACAAATAGTGACATGTAAACAATCAACCTCATCGCCTGATGAAGACTAGCAGTATTGCAGTCAAAATGTCACAATCAACAACTCAAAGCAATTCCATCATGAGACAAACGAATAAACATTCATCTATCCTATGTTCATTATAATACCCAAACTCAATAATACCTCTAGACATTGAAGGCCATGTTTCCTTACACACTTTGATGGCTAGTATGTTAGCCAGCTCAAAATGCCGAAAAATGTCCATATCACATGTTAATTTAATATTCATGGCACATTTACTTATTTATACTTAATTTCAGACTATTTTTATGCTAAGCTACTTTTTATCATACACTTTCCCTCATTTAGCTACAAATGACACTTTTGCTGCAAATGGTTTTCAAACTCTGTTGGGAATTGAGGAGGAGAGCTTTTCAGCTAACATGGAGGTAAAGTCATATCCTCAATTGTGTGTTTAGTCACTAGGCCCAATTTTGTGCATACTACCAACCAAACAACAGATACTTGTCTGTTTTTTATAGCAGTAGGCTCTGCTGCTATGTCAGGGGTTTGCATGCTCATGAGCACAGCTCAGTCCTTTGCCACATGACCTCAGTTGTTCCATAAGACACCATTCAAGGAAAAGACCTAACGAGAAAAAACATTTGCAGAAACTGGGGAAAAAAATTTTTAATATATATTTTTAAACAAACAGCATTTAGTAACTGAAATAAGCTGGAGAACATTTTCATTTTACAATGTAGATACATGGCTAATATTTCATACACAAAATGAAAAGCTTAAACCATATATTAATTATTAATAATATATGACTCTTTGTTTGACTTAATTGTGATATGAAAGTTAAACCTGTTGTGCATTTCTTGAAAACCCTAAAAACGTTTGATCATTTTACAAAGCTGTTACATTATTTTAACGTGTCCTTAAGATAAGAAATGTTTGACGTTTACCAAAGCTTCATGCTTAAGGCCAAGTGTTACACAAGCAACATTTTTTTGTAACTTGTCATGCAACAATGTTGCAGTGCAAGTTGGCCTCGTTTGTTGTGCTTTTTATCTGCCACCTGTGTGCACAACTAATTTTCATGTTGCAAAAAGTAGAGGCAATGTCTCATTTAGATCTGTAGCATGCAAATTTGTTCAAGGGGGAGTGGTGACACAAAACATTAATTTTATATTTTGCAATCTCAAGTTGCACAAAAGTGTTGCCTGTATGTTGCCCTCAGATGGGTGCTCTTGGTAGCTTGTAGCCACTAATGGCAACTATGGCCACGTTGGTAGCGCACATTTCCCCTTGATCCACCCCCAAAAAATAAGAAAATATGGAACGTTCAACATATCACGAGCGTGGGACAATGAAAAATCTGAGTCCCCGAATCAAACTCGAAATTGAATCAGAATCAAACCCATGACCTACCCATACACCGGTCGAACGCTCTAACCACTGAGCTACCGGGAGACTTGTGCCGAGTATAGGTCATTAAGCTATTGATTTTGTGGTGAAACACATACTGCTAGGATCAGCCTTATAGGTAAAGGTAAAGTCGCACACAAGCCAAGGAGGCCCACACGGGGAGAGCTTAACCCCGGTTTCTGTAACACGAAGCGACTGAAAGTACTGCTACTTCCCCCTGGATGGGATGCTAGTCCATCGCAGGGTTACCTCCAGCAGTATGTTGCCCGTACCCAATTTATACACCTGGGTGGAGAGAGACAATGTGGGATTCAGTTTTTTGTCTAAGGAAACAACACGATGGCAAGGACTGAGCATCGAACCACCAACCTTCAGATCTGAAGTCCAAGGCGCTAACCACTGCACCACCACGCCCCCACTAGGATAGCCCTATGGCTGATAAATAAAGAAAGATGGTGAATTTTAAGCTCGGACAAGAAAATAAGAAAAGATGGAATGTTCAACATATTTATGAGCACAGCATTGCTAACATGCAGGCTCAGAGTTCCCACAAAAAGTAAATCATGTGATAATAAAATAATATTATAATATTATAATATTATATGTAAACAATCCCTCAGTTAAGTCACAGCTATAGTGTATTGTGAGAATGACTTACTGAACAGTTATGAATGTCTTGTTTATTTATCAGCAGGATGAACAGACTGGAGCTGTAATGGACCCTGCATCTTCAAATCCATACAACATGAGCATTGAGGAATATTTCAACCCTTCCTCAGAACCAAATACTAGAGGTAGAGCTAGAAATAGAATATTCCATTACAGTTGACTGCCGCCGTCTCAAACACTCAAAGTGAGTGGCTGTCTCAAATCCCCCACTATCCCAAAGTCAGACCTGTTTCCCTCGGATGATGTTGTTCACTTATTTGCTATTGGCTTCCTCTAACACCCATTGTCGCAAATGGTTTCCCTTGCGTGTTTGAGATAGTATTGTGTCTACTGGACTCTATTATAAATTCTGATATAAATGCAAAGTAGTATTTTTGTGATGTTTGTTAAAAGTGTGATCTCCGTCCATAAGTGGTCATTATCCTCTTTATGATTTCAAGTTGGGAAGTAATTGAGTGAGTGCAGCAATGTACAAATTAGTGACTTTTCTGATGTGGTTTCAATTATTGTTGATTAAATATCAATATTTATTATTGTTCATAGACATTGGCAAATTAAAGGAAATGACAGTTAAGAAACAGAAATTTAAGGCCATGATTTCAATGGCTGATAAACATCCACTGTCTCTCCGTGATCAAGTGCTTCCAATTGTCAAATTGTTGGTGAGTACTTTAAGTGTATAAAACTCTGTCTGATATTCTTCTTGGACCAGACTCCTTTTTGTGCTCTTGTATAAAACATTTTGCTTTTAAAAATGAGTGATTATCAATATTAATTAACAATTATTCACAGAAGGCTAAGTGAATATTGTGGAATAATCGTCGAGGGGATTATTCTACAATATTCGCTGAGCCTGAGGAGAATAATTGTTTTAGTTTAATTGATCAGGTGATTATCAGAGCAAAAGCATTTTCTTTTTTCTTTTCTCCAGAAACATCAAAAATCACACGGTGGCCATTTTGAAAATTAGTGCTTCAGTATTATAATCAGCTCGTGCGGGGTGATTATAGTAAGATATGACATAATCCTCGACCTATCAGTGCGCACGCTTCACTATAATCACCTGAGAAATTATGCTAATAATACTTATGCACTTTTGTTGAAGATTACTCAGTCACTTTTTAATTTAGGGTTATTTTCTTTAGGATGACCCGGATCAAGATCAGTGATCCAAGATCACTCGGGTCATGGTGTATCAAAGCAACCGATGAATCCACTCTGGACAAGGATCCTTCGGTTCTTTTGATGCACCATGATCCGAGTGATCTTGGATTACTGATCTTGATCTGGACCATCCCAAAGAAACACGCCCTTACTTATTTTCTCATATTACAACAGGCCATCAGTAACACTCATTTTGCCAAGCTGAGGGACTTTATTGCACTACATTTACCAGCTGGATTTCCTGTCAAAATTGGTAATGTACAATACTGTGTTAACACATGAGCTTTGAATATTGTCCTTCAGTAGCATTTTGATAATAATATAAAGGTTCAAATGAGGCCTAACTCTATTGTAAAAATTAAAGTCTAAAATCCAAGCTTTTGCCGATTAACGGCATCATCAGGGATAAGAAAAATATTCCGCGTATATATTGACCTATGCAGAATATTTTTCTTATCCCTGATGATGGTGTTGATGGACAAAAGCTTGGATTTTAGACTTTAATTTTTACAATAGTGTTAGGCCTCATTTGAACCTTTATATTATTTACACATGAGCGTTTTTTCTGAGTGCGTGGCAAAAAAAAAATGATGGAAAAGATCTATACAACTGAATGTTTTGAAAATATTAATTAGAAGCAGAATGCATTTTCAACTTCCATCTTTTTGTCAGCTATGTTTCCAAAATGCATCGCAATAGGAAAAAGTTCAACCAAAATTCAAAAAATAAACATTATTCTGTGTCTATACTTGAGACTTGCCAACTTTTAGGTGCCCTAAAATGAACCACTAAAAAATATTATGACAATTGAAGCATCAGTAGTGAGTACTATAAAACTGTGTTCACACATCTTTAAACTGTCCCTTTCAAGTTAAAGCTTTTCTGTTGTGCTATTTGTTAACAGTTGACTCCCAGTAACTCGAACCTCCCACTAACTCGAAGTGAATGATTTTCTCCTTCAGGTCACTTTCTTTGTAATTTTGGTCCCAATACCTTGGACTCTTGATAACTCAAACCCTTTTTTATCTCTCTTGAAGGACTTTCAAGTTATCAGGGGTCAACTGTATTCATGTACAAAAGTTGATCGTGACTCTGGATAAAATCCTAAAATGTAACCAGATAAAAGCTACTGAGCACTACTTTCCTTTAGTTCAATTTACCCAAGACAGACTTAAAAACTGGTAATACGAGAGTTACAGAAATCGATTAAATTTTGTAGGAGCTTAACCCTTTCAATGCCAGAGTCAGTTGTGGAGATATTTAAGGTGGTTCTACTATTTGAGTCTGTGGATGAAATCCTATGGTGTGACCTTTCAAATGAAAACTATTTAGCAGTACTTTCACATGGTACTATTTGAAGTTAAGTATTTTACAAAACCAAACGTTTGTTGCACTGTCTTGTTTCATTTAGAGATTCCACTATTTCATGTCCTCAATGCCAAGGTAACATTTGGCAATATTGGTGGTGGGGAATCCCCTGTGAGTGGAGTGCATGCCATAAAAGCTGATATCCAGGAGATTGATGAGGACAATGAAACTTCTGCTGTGCAAGATGAATCAGCTGCCTCTGCAGACATAGCTGCGCGATGTGTCATAGAGACAACTTGTTTTGAAGCCCCAGTAGGATATAGAGAGGTTAATTTGGATCAACCTGTAGGTAAATGCGTATTTTTTACTTAATAACTGACCGCAAGGAAAACAGTTTTGGTTTCCGAAGATGTGGGCCTTTTGCGGGTTTGAAATTTTCCAGGTAGGGCTTTTTTGACATGGCTTTTGTAGGGTTCATGAAAACTGTGCATGCCAGTTTCATGTACAAACTAAAGAAAGAGAGGTGGAAGCATAAACTCTCTTCTGTTTGTTTTTGTTTGTTTATTTGTTTTCTAATGATGACAGCAAGGCTTTTTTTAGGTTATTTCCGGGCCGTTGGACTTTTTCGGGCCAGTTATAGCCTAAAGGGACTTTTGTGGGTATAACAATTTGGCCTCATGACAAACATACCTGAGACAGTGAGTGGCCACTGGGGCACTCAGGTATGACAGTAACAGAGCTATTTAATTCATATTCTATCATGTCATCTGACAGCTCCACTCAGAGATGAAGAAGATGAGATGCTTCAGTTAGCAATACAGCAGAGTCTACTGGAGTACCAACAAGACCCTGCACATTTGATGTCACTGCAGGCTTTGAGAGACAGTCAGCAGGAAACGGAGGACGACCTTCAACGGTACTGCAGTCTCATATGTAAAGTCTAGCTCTTAAAATCCTAGTTCTAGATCACAACAGTTACATCTTACAGTTATAGAATTATTTGTTCACATTTGCTCATATACTATTTTACTATCAAATGTTCACGATCATAGTTTATAGTAGTCCTCTCTACTAGCTATGTTCATGATTGAACATTTAGCTGAAGCAGACTCTTTAACTCATTCCTGCACAGTGATCTACGTTCTCTGACACATAACACTGCAACATAGTTATTACTGAGAGTGAATATATGAAATACTCATGTATGTGAAATGGAGATGATAATTGTATGAAATGATGACGATCATAGCAGTCAATGATGTCAACTTGAGCAGCTGATATCTTTTAAGAAATTAGTATCAAATTATTTGACACACTTTTTTTACCGTTCAGTTGCTGTAGATAAGCATTCTGTAATGAACTGGTGTTTTCTGAAATGTATTTTTGTTTTAATGTAGGCCTGCCTTGTACCTTGTGTTTTGTGTGATATTTATCACTGTTCAAAGGTTTTTGTTATAAAAAAAAAGCTGATAAAAGAACAACCTGAAAAAGATTCAGACTTGAACTAGATTCGAACTCATGCCCTCTGCAATACTGGTGCAGTGCTCTTACCAACTGTATCAAGCCAACTGGGAGCTGGTCATTTGTGAATTCGTGTTAATCCCGTAGATGGTAAATGAGTGAGAGTAATGGTACATGTGTACTGCGGATAAAATATGAAATGACGACGACCATCGCAGCTAATGATATCAACTTGAGCAGCTGATAAAAGAACCACCTGAAAAAAATTCAGGCTTAAACGAGATCAAGTGTGATTTGTTTAGTCATTTTCTTGCTCAGAAATATGAACGTCTTCACATGGTCTTGTATCTTTAATACTTAAATAATAGTCCATTTTTAGCTGATTCATCCAGAACCTGCATTTCATAAGGTCGCCATTCTAAACTTACAACCCTTTTCCTTGATATTGCGTTGTGTTGTTTGTTGCTGATTTTCTTCTACCGTTCTTTTTCACAGTGCCATAAGAGAAAGCATGAGACAAAGTGGCACAGAAGCGATTGAATCCCCACCAATCCCCTCTGAAAACAGGCAACAAGGAGATGGAGCTGTCATGTATGATGAAGACTTGCAGTTAGCCATGGCACTGTCAGAACAGCAGCTTGAGGAAGATGAACGACTACGAAAACGAGAAGAAGAGGAGTTGGAAAAAGTCATCCAGCTTTCTCTTATGGATAAGTAGTCATAGCTTCTAGATACACCAGGTTTTAGATTTTCCAAGGAAATGCCAATTTTGCTTTAACTCAAGAAAATTCAAAATTGGTAACAAGGTCTGTAAAAAGGCATTCGAGTGTCATTTTCAAAATTACCGTAATTTTACTTCCAGCTTGCCAAAAGGTTGTAATTTTCCATTTTGGGATGGACAAAGCAGTATTGCTTTAAAAACATCCTGTTTATCAATTACCACCAAAAGAACTATGAACACTACTTGAAAATTGGTTTTAGTTATCACATTGAAAAGAATTAGGGGAAAATTGTTGGGGAGTTTATTTTGGTTATCGTGGGAATTGTATTCCTAATGGATGGCAACTCTCCCAATTCTCCTTCCTTGTTTTTAACATATTCCTGATCTCTTTCTTAAAATATTTGGTATATGTTGAAACAGTTTGTATCTAAATTCTTGCTTGAATTTGTCAACCAAAGGGTAACACTGGTAAGACAGAAATAATTTATTGTTTAAACGTGCGCTGGCATCACCATTGATGTGTTCAAGGTTGCGACCGATGGTAAATTTATTTTCACGTCTACCATAGCTTAAAATTAGTAATGGACCATTTAACGTGTAATTGTCAAAATTGCAGTTACATATTTTTAAAGTTATTGCGTGGGAACAGGTTGGGTCATTAAACCAACTAAAAAGAATCCAGGTACACTTCAGAAAGAGGCATTTTAAAAATAACACAGTGAAATTTTTTTAACAAATAAATTTAATTTACTGCACTTAAAAAGTGTAACTGACCATATTGGATGAACCCACAGCAATGAATAATGTTACAGACTACGTGCCAATACTGGCGAATTCAATTAGAGCGGTTTTCAAATGAGTGTCGGAAAACCAAAACCAAAGTAATTGCCCAAGCCAATCACAACAAACACAAATTACCCAATGAACCAATCAGAACTCGAAGCAAACACATGCAACCGGCGTCAAGCGCGGGAAAACGCGTGCGAGCAAGTCGCGATTGGTTTGAGTTTTACTTCTGATTGGTCGAGAAAGTGGCGCGAGGTTTTTTAACCAATCACAGAGCGAAGTGAAGCAAAACCAAAGCTAAACGCGAATTACCTTCGACACTCAATTGAAAACCGCTCTATTGCTACATTCACTGGGATTTAGTTTTTGTTGCAAAACCTTCAGTTGATTGTTTGCATTTTTGTTGCAAACCTTGATAAGTTACACAAGTGTTGTTAGCTAGACTGAAGCATACAAGAATTAACTAAAATTTGCAGAAAACCGACAGAGTGCTTGTGATAACAAGTGGGGCACTCTAGTTACATGTACATGTAGGGCTAGCTCGAACTACAATTATAGGAAAATAACGCTTGTGTTAATTAAGGTATTTGAAATTAACGCGAGTAAATTAACACGAATTGAAGGGAAAATTACTCCCCAATAAAGGAAATTAACGCGAAAGAGGGGGTAAAATTTCAAAAATGAGAGAAATTGACGCGATAAACACAAAGAAACACTTTGTGGCCCAACTGGAACAAATTTATTTCATGACTGAACAAAACAGATCTACAGGTGTGTGAAGCAATTTCTTTACTGACAATGTGCGTTAAATTCTGCCTAAATTTGGGAAAGCTATTGTTTTGTGGGTGTCAAGAACGTTCGGACTAGTTCCAGAATTTGGGATTAAAATGATGGAAATTAAGGTCGCGGAAATGGAAATTACGCTCACAAAAATTAACGCCACTTAAATTAACGCGAATTTCTACAATTCGCATTAATTTCATGGAGCGTTAATTTCCTATAATAAGGTATGTCCTTTTAACTTCCAAGGTAATCTTGGTTTCCAGCGGTTTGGAGTCTGGCTGTTTTTTTTTTTTGTTTGTTTTTTTTTTTTTTGGAGAATCAACTTGTCAATGAAAGCAAAATATTTGATTTTATTTTTATTATTTTATATTTGCATGGTCAGATTGGCAAAGCCACTGAACCAAAATGCTGTTAAATGTACATGTTTGTCATATGTTAAAATATTACTTTTAGGTCTCTGTAGACGAACGTTGTACAGAATTCTAAGTTAGTGGAGACATTGAATACTAATAAAAGTATTTTATTTATTGCACTAATAGCCTCTCCTTTTGACAGTTTTTGTGTATCAGCTTTGTTGTTCTCATGAGGTCTTAACTTAAAGATGTGAGCCCACCTGCAGGTAATGTACTATAGCCGCTAAGAAAAACTTGTGTGACGATTTGTGCTTTTCTTGGTTCTGTGCAAGAATATGTTTAAACATCAAATGTTTTAACCATTGTGCAGTACCCTGGTAAGTTTGGAGCACTTTTTGACCAAAACTGTTATCTACATCTTTCCAGCTCCTAGCCTGCAAATACAAACGTCTGTGCAACCAGAAGCGATGAGAAATATATATTATTTGCCGGCCGGGAGGTCCGTATTGAGAAAAACTGTGCCAGAGGTCTTGAGTACGGCCCGAGGCCGCAGGCCGAGGGCCGTGCTCAAGACCGAGGGCACAGTTTTTCTCAATACGGACCGACCAAGGCCGGCAAATAATATTTTTATTTTTTTCTTGTTGTTTTTCAAAAGTTAAACGTGTCTTGTTGTTTTCGGAAAGCAACGTTTGGCAAGCGCGCGTAAAATGAACCATGAAACGAAGCCGTTTGTGACACCAGAGCAGCAAAATACGCTTTTTTACTCTGTTAAAACTCAGAAATCACAGGAAGCAATATAACTAAAAGAAACCCCTTTATTTTCCCAAATTTCGATACATGTAGCTAACTCCTGCTCGATTTACTCAAATGTTTGTCGAAAGGGAAGAGGCGATTTACATTGTACAACCTTCGGTATTTTAACAAGAAATTTTGGAAAGAAAGTTTTTAACGACAATGTACAAAAAATTTCAGAATTCTAAGTTTCGGAGAACGTTTTAAAGATTTTAAAGGTTTTAAAAACCCATTACAAATTTTTTGTTATTGACGTTCCGTTGACCGCGGTCAAGATCGGAAAATTCCGCCCGCTCCCGGAACCAATCAGATTGCAGGATTTGGTTCATCTTGCCCGCTCACGCGCTGTGAAAAAAATAAGTAACAGTATTCACAAGCTATCAAGCGTCAATTCTTTCAATTTTTTGTGAAGGCCACGAGAAATCCACTCATCTCGAGTATGAGCACTATTTATTCATTCCTTGAATTTAGTCAAACCCTGCATCCCCTCCGTGGGAAACATCCGACATCCAAAAAACTGGAGAGTATGTTTTTATCTCAATGTTGCGATAGCAACTACGAGATAATTATTGTAGTGGGTGGGTGCCCTGTGCAACAACCACAAGATCTCGTGCGTGGGACCGTTATTACAAACATGTAGACAGTCGATATAATAGTGGGTAGCAGTACCTACAATGGTACTTGTTTCTGCCAACTTGAGATTAAAAATCAATATTCACACCCTGTGAATACTACAAATTTTATTGTCATTTTTTTAATGTACATTTTATCTGAAGGCTAACAATCAAAAGCAATGTCCATGTTATACAATCTATAACATACATAATGTTTATTATTATAATTGTATCTTTTAGTTTTTCTGAATCTGTACAGCGAATGCTTCATGTTACGCTGAAAAACACTTTTGACAAAGCATGCTTAATTATACTCTGTACCTGTAGAGCATAACACCGATGTTCAGTGAGTATAACAGCGACATAATCCATGATAAATGTTCTTTGACCCTCTTCAAATGTTTTGTACTATCAGGCTGTATAACAGGACTAATGAAACTGACAGTCGAGTTGTCATTGACAAAGACAGTGCAGAGTCCAGTGTTAAGTAAGCGATGCATAAGGGTGCTTACCATGTAGACAGAAAAAAATCGGTAATTTTGGCTGGAAATCAAATGTTTCACCCACAGACATTTTAGACAGTGACGGACAGCACAATGGTTGATATGATTACTTGCAGGATAACATCCCTTGCAGTTAGATTGCTAATTTTGGAAAACCCGTACTAATCAATGGTCATCCCAACCGTTTTTTTCCCGGCTTATGGTATGCACCCACTACTTTCAGTAAATACCTGTAATCACAAAATCACTGGCTGCTGGCACATTTTTGTAGGGTTATTAAATGTTCTTATAATGAACCACTTGTAATCCATCTGGATTTTGTCTTGCGTAAAACATTTTATAGTACATAGTAATATGAATTGATGTCAACATATATGCTAACATTGGAACCTAGCTAACTCTACCATAATTCCCCTTTCTTCTGAAAATGGAATCTTACTTTAATTGCGTTCGTAATGAACAACTTTGAATCCAATAGGATTCTTTGTAGTAAATGTTTCTAGTGACAACGGATTAATTTGTGAAAAAGATGTATCTAAAAATGGCCTACATTTAAATTACTTAAGACTAATCATATGATGCAGCGGTCATAATTTTTTAAAAGACATGTTCCCTGTGAAAGTCTTAAATACACAAAAATACCGTTACATAGATATTAAATTAATCTAACATTGTCAATATAACTATACTACATTAGTGTGGGAAAATTTAGACCCAAAATATTTACATCCTGTAATCCTATTAAGGCTACAGCACTATCTGACACTTAAATATATCATCGATCACTCTTAAATGTATTGAAAATGATTTAAGACGGAATCCATTAGGAAATTGAGTAATTTTAATTTTCAGAGGACAAAAACCTTGTACCAGAATAATTTAAGGCATATCGCATTCTTTTTTACCTTTTTTGAGAGCTATGGGTGTAATTTGTTATCTGTAATAACCCCAAAGACAATTTCTTATGGGAGCCCGAGAAAACAAATTTCAAATTTCACAAAATGAAATGTTACGCATAAGAATTTACCTATTTTACCTGTGTTTACACAATTCCTGTGAAATTTGAAATTTAATTTCACGGGCTCCCATAAGAAATTGTCTTTGGTGTTATTACAGGTAACTTATTACGTCTATAGCTCTTAAAAAATGTAAAAAAGAATGCGATATACCTTAAATTATCCTGGTACAAGATTTTTGTCCACTGATTACTCGATTACCTGATGGATTCCGTCTTAAACTAAATGTAGTTAAAGAATTAATGGCAGAACACTAAAACTTATTTAACATTCCTCTAGTCTTATCTCTAAAAATTGTCATTAATGAAATCTAACTGCAATCAATTTGCTCTTGATCTAGGATCTTGGAAATTTTTTAATTGTCTGATGATAATAGCAGAATGCTGGCTGAACCCACTAACCTTCACCATTCTCAAAACGTTTTGCAGTAGTACCATGTGTCACTAAATTTATGCAACTTTCTTCACGATCCACAAAAAAACTTACTGCAAACATTTTCTCCCCAGAAGTTACTCCGCTGTTGAAATTACCAGTATATAATGTATAATGTAACCATTTTGTAAAATGTTTGTATTGTTCTACTTCAACTTAAATGAACAAAATTACAATACATTGAGAAAGAAAAACAGTGAAATAAACTATGGTGCACTGCACATAAATTTATTTAGCCGCTACAGAAAAGGATTGTCCTTTAGGCACTCCATTCAGAAGAACTGTAGTTCCAAATTTTGTCCATCAGTTTTATTTTTCAGTTGTTTATATCAAGTAAGACCAAAATTGATGCAATTCCAGCTGTACGCTACTTGCTTGAATCACAAAAATTGGTACCCAGCTAAAAACCAGTCTTTCCTGATTGCAAAAAGCAGTTTCCATAAAACAAAAAAGCATATCTGTAAAATTAAACTTCTGTAAAAATGTACTGCCATACAGTAAGCAGGATAACAGGTCAGTTACAGGGAAAAAACAAAATTACAGTGTGAAGTTGGAAAATTGATGTTGCCAAAACATTTCAAGGAAGCAGTTAACATCTTCACAGCCCACCCAGACTGGACTTAATTTTTTATTTTGCACATATACTATCTTTTTTCATGGTTGCCTTTCCTAAAATAGTTCATGGCTACACTTTCTTAATTATAACATCTGCTATGATAATATTACTGACATCATCAACTTTAAGGATGCATCAGACAAAATCATTGTGTCTTCACACATGGTGTACTTCCACTGGGCGTGTCTTCTCTTTTGTTGAACTGCACTTTCCATTTCTTAATGTCACATCTAGATTAAAGACAAAACAGGCAAATTATGATTGGTAACATAGCAATGTTTCCTCCATTCTCGTTTGTTTTTACTTCTTTCCATTAAACTGTAATTCTTCCACAAAGAAATATTTACTGTAGATGGTGGCCAGGATAGTGTTTGGTATTGGTAGACATTTGTCATTGTCTGTTGCAAACATGTGAATCTGACTCGCTGAATCATCATTGCCATTTACTGAATTACACAAACATAAAAAAAAATGTGCACACTATGTCTTTGGGAAGTGACATTTGCTTAAAACTGTTGTTCTTTTCCAATAATAAATTACAATCACTTAATATAATTATGTCTATAAGGAAATTAGACTTTGTCGTCTGCATTTTTTTTGCACAGAACTCAACTCAGCATTCACTCTTTGAAACCTGGTCTTGTAGTCAGCTACCATTACATCGACCATGTCCATGTTATATGTCTATGGTAATAATCTTCAAAACTGATTGAAAAATCTTACTATAAGTTGATACCACAATATATGTTGTTCGTCTCGTTAAGAACTTGTTCATAATAGGTTCAGTTATCGTCTTGCAACTAACCTTTGTTGTCCACTTGATCTGACTTGCAGCATTTTTCTTTCACTTTGTATAGAACCCCCTTGTCCTTGCCACACATGATCATGTCAAAAACCAAGACACACAGGGCAAAAAAACCTATGACAGCTATGCCAATCTGATATGGGAGGACATCTGACTCTGAAAGTAGAAATGGGAAAATAATGAGATAGTTTCAGACTCCTCTCTATCTCGTAGAGGTTGACAGGGGAGCGGGAGGTCTATGGGAGATGGGAGAAGAAGAGGCAGGAAGCGGGAGAAATAGGGAAAGTTATGCAACATTGCACATTATTTTGCAATCAAAAAAGTGCAAAGAGGGGGAGGTGACAAAAATAGCATGGGAACTGGGATTAGAGGATACAGAGTTCTAAACCCCCTGTCCCTCCCCCCCCCCCAACTATCTTGAGGGTCTCACTAGCTTAACCAGGAACCCATTTCATTTGGATACCCAACTTAATCCTCAACAATTTGGAAGCATTCACGATAACAGGAGTTCATTATTGTTGATCAAGCTAACAACATGGCATGACCTTCATTCATAAATAAGTCACTTTACATCTAGGCATGCCACACTTATATTTTACATCTGGGGCCATCTTGTAAACCAACTAGTGCATTAGTCAAGGGAACCCCTCCAAAAGTACCTGCAGACAGTTCACGTTTGCCCCTTTTCACACCCTGCATGTACAAATCACTCACTATTTGACCAATTTAACACCCTGTCCACCATAAATGCTACCAACCTGTATTCTTGTCTTTATCATTTCGTCCTTGTCCACGGTTTGGTCCAACAATACATTTACAATTCTCTTCGTCTGGAAATTCTCCTTCCTCCAATTTGCACTCTAGTTCACAGTCGCACCCACACCGTGTGTGATTATACACTGTGACAGTCCCAGGTTTTCCAGTTGTAAGATCTGTTAATTCCAGGGTTATCGCTTTTATAGATGTTGGTGTACATGGTCGGTGGCTGGGAGGTGCACCCTGGCATGTTCCAGAGCAGCGATGGAGTTCTATGTGGTATGGCTTGTAACCTTCTTTCTGTACTGGCACTACTGTTGGTCTTGATCGGCATTCCTGTTCTGGGAGGACTTTTGAAGACACTCTCACTGTAAAGACAATATTGAAGATGAAGAATGGTTTAACCCTCGCTCGAGTGTCAGAGAGGGGATGAAATAGGACAATTAAGGACGTAAAAATTAATACCCCTTACCTCTTATTAACCGAACTTAGTCGGTCTGTATGGGAGAATCTTGACCGAGGTCGTGAGTACAGACCAAACGCAGTGATGTCTGTACACACGACCAAGGTCAAGCTTCTCCCATACAGACCGACTAAGCTCGGTTAATAAGATGTTTATTATACGGCCAAACAAGAAACCTTTAATTTGCTTAATGTAAATGGTTCGTACTAGCTGACATTTTGCTTGCCTTGCAAAAGTCAATGAGCTTAAATCTTCCAAAGTTTGCTCGTCCTCTACCTTTTTTCTCGTCAGGCTTGTTGGCGCTTCATTTTAGTATTTTTAGAAGGAAATAGTCAATATTTTTTAAGTTTAGTTTGCACCTTTGTCACCGCAAAGTGTAACCAATCTAGATGCCAGTCTAGATGGGAAAATCTAGACCGCGGTCAATATCGATTTCAGCCAATCAAATTCGTGAATTCGGTAGTTCCCAGTCCTTGTGAGACACCGCCATATAATAAAAACTGATAATAGCCTTGCGGAGAAGACTTCCTGACAGGGTGAGGACATGCAGTGTGGATGTTTTGCCATGGGAAAAACCTTGCTTCTTATCCTCTTCCATTCCTCCCCTAGACTGGCCACTGCAATGCCACAAAAAAATGGCTCAAGTAATTAGCCAGATGGTAAATTTGTGAACGCAAACTACATTGCTACTATTTCCTCATGAGTAAGTGCTCGTGCGCTTATTTAAAATTTCAGCCAAAAAGGGGAGTGCTTATTCAAAGGAGAAGGCTTAAGGAGGTGCATTATAATTATTATAATTATTATTCATTTATATAATTTGCACAAATATCAAACATGTTGTGCATTACAACAATTAAATTAAACAATACAATTAAATTCTATTGGGCAGATACTATTTAAAAAGCTGAATAATTACTAAAACTAAAAATGAAACTATAAAGCTATTGCTATAAAAGCTGTATAAAAAGTGAACTTTTTCAATGAACTGTAACTTTAATTTGGTTAAATGTTCAATAAGTATGGAAAAAAACTACAACAAAATATATCCACGTAAATGAAATAAATGCTCATGTTTTTAATAACTGGAAATGACTTAACGAAGACGAAACTGTTCTCATATATTGATGCACCAGTGTAGATGAAGTTTAAAAGAGTGTAAAAGTGACAATAGAAACAGGCTTTTCTTGTGATATTTTTATTATTTAAGAAGGTGAGGGGGAGGGGAGGGGGTACTTAATTGAGGGGGTGTTTATTTGCTATTTTGGCCAAGGGGGTGGGTGCTTATTGGAGTGTGGGCGGTTATTTGAGGAAATGTGGAATATGTACTTTTACAAATATTATGTGAATAATTACTGAATTTCCCATCACTGCCTTCTCTCTTTCACTTAAAAACAAAGGGCTCTGGGACTCCCAGACAGAAAGAAGGAGGGTCTAAGGCTCAATCGCCTCACTCCACCGAGGCCTAGTACCATTTAACCAGAATCAACATTTGTCTGTGCTCCAAGTAGAAAATGAATTGGGGCTCCAGCATCCATGGCAAAAATTTGGGGGTTCCAGGACAAACCTCTTTAGGACCCTGGATGTTCCAGAATAGGAAAACCCATTTTGTATAAAATGATATTCATTGAAATTCGCTTTCTTTAGTCAATCTTTCCCCTCCTACTGTCTCAAACATGTTAATTTTTAAAGCAATGTGGTTCCTAATCTTGAACTTATAGATGCTACTGAAAGTATCATTTATTTTATTTTATTTGTTTTTCTTTTTTTCTGCTTTTTTTTAATTAATAAAAAAATTTGAATTGTAACTAGAAATTTTTGGAAAATTTTGTACTTTGTTTTAGTCAAACCAATTAAAGAAGACTGTTGGAAACACAGCAATGCCAAACCTCGTAAAGCATTTATAAGAATACGATACAAGTTTTAAAGCTACAAATAAAGAAAGAAATAAGGTTAAAAACAAACTTATCTTTCTGGAAACCATGAGACGGACAATATGAAAACTGTTTACTTAGGGACGTCCATCAAACATAAGCTTAGCTTTTCATCGCGTCAAAACATCTGAAATGGAAGGAGTGTTTTTGTTTCTTTTGGAAAGACAAAAGAATTTTTGGCGTAATTTGCAAGGTCCAAAGTGTGCGTTTTAGAAACTGGTAACAAACGTCAAGTTCGGATGTTTTGTACATAAATAAAGTCATAACTTTTAATTATGAAGGTGGCAAATTCCACGCATTACTTCCCATCACTGGAAAGCTGTTTGTGTATATAATAAATTGTGATTTCGTAAGCAGAATTTCTCGAAAATTGCGAAAATTTGTTTAAATAAGCCCACTATCCTTGCTGGCTTTTAAATAGCTATTGTTAACTTGCCAACCCTGAACTCACGAGATCTTTTAATGTGTTCATTTACGCGTAAAAATTTCGCGGCATTATGACGGCATGTGAAACGAAATCGCTCCTTCCTTCGCGTTGTAGGGACCTGAAACACAAACTTCGATTTTGCTGTTCCCAAAAGAATCGCGACTAGAACAGCGATAAAACATGAAAATTTATGTTACGAAGTCTTAAAAAATCAAACAGTTTTCTTTCCTAGAAGTGTTAGAAGCGAAAGGTCGTCCCTTGCGGGCGACTAACCGCGATCAAAGGATGTCTCAGCATCGATTTCAGCTGACAAATTTTCAATTTAATCTTTACGTTTAAAAATCATTTAATGCAAAACTTTCGCGAATAGTATTCAAAAACTTAATTAAATCTAACCAAGATAAACTAACCAATTTAAACTAAACCTACGCTTATGTCAGCTATGTTTGTATTCGGTATTTAAAATTTCTTGCCAGACTCGATTCGTGATCATTTAGCGTTTAAGCAATCACGATTTCAAGAAGCAATCGTTGCTTTGTAAAACTTTGTTTTAACAGGGCGTTAAGTTAATTGGTTCAGCAACTTCTTCATGAAGTAAACTAGACGGCTCATTATGCACGTGAAGTTGTAGTATTTAAATTAGGAAATTAGCGTCTACAGTGTGAAGAAGTACTCACTTGGTGACAAAATGAGCGAGGCCATAACCACTGCAAACACCATGGATATTCTTGACAGTGTTCTACAAGCGGTACACATCCTACAATCCATATTCTGTGTAATGTCGACCAGAGTTCGTTCTATCCTTCTTTCTTCTGGCTGCAAAGAGTACGACGCAATGAATGAACTACAGCTTCAAAGGAACTAATAATAAATGTCATCTCCCTCCTCCCAGTTCAACGACCAATCAGATAAGCGCTTGAGATGTTGACTTCCGCTAAGAGCGGCACTGAGCGCGAGAAATGGAACACCGGAAATGAAGCGATTGTTGTAAGCTCACTGTTACAAATCCGGATCGGGGAAGAATTGTTATTTACAAATATGCAGCGTTATTCTACTCGTTTATTGCTATTAAGGTTTTAAAACCGTTTTCTTGCAAATCTAACTTTCTCTCCTTTATATATTCTTCCCGTGATAAACAATGTTGTTTGCTGACAGAATTCACGACCCGTGTCGCCGCACCTCTAACCTCCGAATTAATAAAACAAAAATACTTTCGTATTTGTATTCACAAACTGGTGAAAACCCAACCCATTGGTTTTATCTTCCTGTATTGTTTTTCTCGTATTATTCACACCCAGACCCGGGGCCAGAAAGGTTTTACACTAATTAAGCACTTCTAATGACTCAATCTCTGACGTACTTCATTGAGATCCATTCAATACAAATGGATTTAAAAAATCTCGGTTGTTCACGGTCTCATTTCATAAAATTGTAAATTAATAGTTGACTTATCCGTGTTTTTGATTTCCCTCATTTACATGCAGTCAGGTATTGCAATGGTTATAAACATACTTCCCTAGAAAATTATTTCGCCCCTGTAACTATCATGCAGTGTGGTTTTCATGAACGATGGAGTGTTTGTACAAAATCTTGAAGTGCACTGTTTAAAAAGCTATTGTACAGTTGTTTCCTATGGCGCTGTATACTTATTTTTAACTAAACCGTTCCAAGCCAATTTATCAAGTGATCACCCCGGTGCTCTTGGAAGAGTAAAATTACGAGTTCTCGCGGTATTTATTTTTTGTTGAGGTTGACGAAAGTGGAATACAAATTCAAGTACGTAGGACGCGAAGAGAAACGCTTGAATTGTGTTCAAAAATTACTTCATTCATTGATTTGAAAGCAGACAGATGGCCATGTTGGCGGAAAAGAACATGACACCTGAAGACAAGAGATAACTCTTATGTTTGTCCACTTCCTGTAGCTAAGTGTAAAGTATCGTTGCGTTGTTCCTCCGATGTTCCTCAATATCGACTTTACAGAGCACATGCATACGATCTGTAAACCTTCCTTTTTTTCTCCGAAAACCAGAATTGTTCATTTTCTTTCCTATCATTTTTTTTTTGTTGTTGGTTGTTGTTGCTTTGTTTTCAGCTCTGGGAAAGGAGAGCTTTCATCGCAGTTTAGCGAATATGTTTTGTTGGTAAGGCAATTGACAGCACTGAATTGATGGTTCCAATCTGAGACAAATATATTGGGCGAAATACTAATAGAAAATATTTGCCTCTTTAAAATGGGTAAATATTTTCTGGTGTTATTTCTTGAGTATTTTAAAAGTTTTACGTACCTTAATAATGTATTGCGTCCATTTGCGCAAATGTTCGTTTACTTAGCCGAAATTGTCTAACTCGACGTGTTCCTACCTTATTTTTTCAGCTGCCAAACATTCTTGTGTTTGACTAGAATAGCTCGTGTGTACTCGTGTTCGTGTGATGAATGGCTTGGTTTGCAACCACAATGACAAAAAATTTAATTGTTTAACCGTGGGAAACACTGCGTGACGTCATGATATGACGTAAATTCAGTGTCCGAGATGTTTTACAGCACTGATGAGGAACAATTCTTTTTAAGCAAAAATATCAGCATATAAAATAATATAATTATAGTAGTAGAAGTAAGGCAATTTTTTGCTGGGCGTTGACAGAATTTGTTGTCAAATTTGAAAAATTTTGCAATATCTAGATACTGCCTAAGGGTTTTAAAGTATTGCATAAGGCTACATGTAAGAGTTTTATGTTTTAAGACATGCATGGTCGAACGTTCTAATCAAAGGACAGTTTACATGGCTTTAAAAGGAATGGGAGATAATATTTCACAGTTCAGTTAATCGGTTGCGGCACTATTTAAAACGAGAATTATCGCATGCATGAACGAGCTCAATCGTTTTTATCCCAACACGTGTTAATGCCAAATTATTCCACGCTGTTAATGTGTTACTTCCGAATCAATCAGCTTTAAAAAATTGCTGTGGGCAACGCTAAAAACTTTGCTAACAAGGACTAATAATCTTTAGAAATTATATTTGTTATAATCACCGACAATATCAATAAACAGTTCTGTTAAGTGTTAACAAGTTGTTGAAGCTCTCTCCACAATTTCATGTATAACGCAACACAATTATATTTTCTTACCTTTCAAAAGAAATCCTTAATATGGTGTATATATCCTGTTCTGAACGTAGACAACTTCCCTGAGCAGTTTCGTTGCCGTCTAACAAGCGAATACAGCTCTCGATTTTGTGTGAACCGAATTTTGTTTTTGCTCAGTCGAGCGCGTGTTTCATTTAACTTATCGCTATCCCTTACGGGTAAATTTTATGTCAATTGGTTTGGAGGTGGAATTTTATTAACGTCCGTTACTCCGTTACGCCTAAATATTTGTCATAAATTTAGAACAAATGTTGACAAGGCGTAGGAGTGGCACTTTGTTTCTTGGTTCGCGGTTCTATAGAAAAGACGTCAAAAATGAATGAAATTTGTTACATTCCCGAAAATGGTTACACTAAACGAGATGTTTTGTAAAACAGGATTATTGTTTGACTTTTCACTGTTGTTACACCGATACTCAGAAAGCCGCCGTAATTAAGCCTGACTCCAAAAAGGTTAATCCCTGTTGACTCTGTGCTCAGCACAGCTGTGGAAAGCACGAAAGATCTTCCAAAAATAACTGCTCGAAAATAGCTGTTTAGTTCGTGATATTCTTCTAGGGTCTTCCTTGTTGATTTTATGGGCAAGGCAACAAGACCTAACCCTGCAACACTTATGTTTTTATTTTCCTGTATACCATCGAGACGGAAAACTCTTGCTCACAACAAACCACCCACTTGCGTTAAATCGCGTGGGCTTTTCGATTCATGTTTTCAATTATCTCAAATTAGATTCAGTGGTTTAGTTTCTTCCGTACCCCCGCAATTTGGCGAACCACTGACGTCATCATGATTGTTTACGATCCGAGGCCACGAAACACGAAACAATCCCAACAATTTCGAGTGTAATTGTTGGGTGCAACGCCAAGTCGGAGCATCTTCGGATATTCCGACAATTTCCGAACAAGTTGGCAGTCCCTTGCTCGCCAAATAAGGCAATCGTCGGAATTTAGTCGAGTTTCAACTTTAAGACTTAAGAGAAGCCTAGATTTTTCAAACAGCTGGATAGAGAGAATAAATCTTTTAGGAGTTTCCGAAAAGGAAACGCTTTCATTCGCTTATCTCTAGCTAGAGAACTTGACTTGAATTAAACATTATTGTTGCTTATTATGTGTATTGTTTTGCTGTATAAACTGATTTCCTCGGACAAAGCGGAGCACAGCAAACAATCAAAAAGTTAATCCACTAAAATCTGCACAAGCTTATCCTACCCCGTGTTTAGTTTCCTGTCATTTTGGTCAAAGGCTATTTTGATCTGAAATAGGTAAATTTTTCCCTCACTGGTCTAAAATACGTTAACATTTCTGCTGTTTTGCCCTAAAAGGGGGAAATGATTTTGACTTGAAAGAGGGTAAGGGTTTCTGAGCTTTACACACCTTCACCCATTATTCTGAACTGAGTACTCCTTCTGCCGCCACCCCAGACGAAAAACCTCAAACGAATATTTTCAGGTAATGATATCTGTCCTACCGCGATATTGAGAAGGGTATTTTAGCATCAGATAACTAGCCACAAAGAGCTCAAATGTTATATCAGTTTAAATCTCAATTAACTTATCGCTACTTTTGTTTGTCATATGGGATTAGCCAAGATGTTCCACCGACCAAGACTAAATCCCCCGCAAGAGGAAATGCCTCATATTTCCACGACAAGAAAAGGGGTTTCAAAATTTATCTGCTGTAGCTTACTGCATGTATTATTGCAAATGCATGACAGCGCAATTGAAGTGATTAATTAAGTGTCTGAATTAGAACAAGGTTGTCTTGATTCAGGGACACCTAACGCTTCGTTTTGGGGAATATCTGTTCGGAAGGCCTAAATCGCCTGAGATATTCGGCCTTTAATTGCAGTGAAAACTAGAGATTCCTTTGGCGAAATATCACCTCAGGCTTTCGTAACAAGGGACTGATCAATTCCTATTGTTTTCGGGGGAACAAATATGTCTTTTAGAGTGTAAAATTAGGCCAGCTAGCATTTTCGGAGAGCTATCAGCAGTTCAGAAATTCGACGGATAGGATGCTGTTTCCCAAAATTTTGTGAAGCCTAAATTTTGAGCTAAAAACTCCGAAAAGAGCAACCTGTTTTAGCTTACACAAATATGCCTTTTAAAAGGTCTGAAACAATCCGGTAAGAAAGTAGAAAATGATATTTCAGGTATTTCGCTAAAAATATTCTCGTTGGGTGCCCTTGTTGATTGCTATCAAATCCTAGATCACGAACAATCTCAACATGAACAATTGTTAGAAACAAGCAGTACTTTGAACGCCAATACACAGTCATAAAACACATTACGATTTACTTTCATTTCAACGGAAACGTTGCCATGTGGAATATATAAAGCAGCGAACAAAGAAGAATCTGATTTCTTTTTCTAGTGTGCATTTATGCCCATATGGGAATAACTGTGACGATTCTAATGTCACTGAGAGCAGAAAATTGATGATTTCCTTCAAAGGAACTGAAAAAAGTTTCATAAGTAGAGTGGGATTGCAACCGAGCATGAAAAGGCTTTGTTCCTATACTTAGCAGCACTCTCTATCTATGGCTCATTCAGGATGAGATCTTTTGCCACTCAAAATATTGGTAGGTTTTTGTTGAAATATTGGAAAGTCCTTAAAAAAAACTTAAGGTTGTGCATAACTTTGAAGTAAAACGTAGCCTATTTGGCATAAACATTTTTCCTTGTTTGGATATATATAGGGAGGCGAAATACCGCTGAGCTTTTTTGATTTCAGTCCCCGAGTATCAACTTTAGACGACAACTTCTATGAAATCTTTTAAGATTTGTTAAAGCAAAGAACAATTTCAAGTGGTACTGAAATTCAAAACCAAATAAAGAGGTTGACTTTTCAGGCTGTTAGAGAATTTTTATAAGCTATGGAACAAGCCGAAAGCGAGGTTCAACTTTCGACGACAGTATGTTACAATAACATTAGTCAGTGGGTTGCTTACCTTTTGAAAGAGTCTGTAGATGCAGAGAGGTTTTTTTTGTAGCTCGTTCTACAAGCAGACCTTGACAGTATGAATAAAATGATCTTAAAGCTGCAATTTTTATACTCTTGACACCCCACCTGTCAGATTTAAAAAAGATAATTTAGGGAGGGGGGAACTTAAGTGCTGTTGTTCCTGACCATTACCGCACTATTTCTGATTTTACTTCTTTTCGACGACTGATATCTACAGGGAACAATAATTTAGTTAAAAGGGCAGGAACTGCAAACCTTTCTACATCATGATAATTTGCAAGTTAGTTGTCTAGGTAGTTAGTTATCTTATTTGTTATATAGAATTAACTTTTTATTATAATTATTTATTAATGTAGTTGGCTCGAAGATATTAGCACTTGAGTGCTACACTGTAAATTCGAGGGTAAATAAAGTTTATTGATTGATTGATTGATTGATATAGTAATATCGGGAAAAAATATATAATATAATGAGTCTGGGTATTGGCATAAAAACGACTCAATTCCATCTTTGGTGTTGTTCAGTCTTATGGCGGATCCCTGCGTTCCGGACTTTTCAGTTTGACTTCCCCCAAGGTACGACGAGGCTGAATAATCTCTTATTTCCTGCACGTAATAATTTTAGCACTTGATGTTGTGAAGATAAACGTGTGTGTGTGAAGACGTAATTCATAATTCTCGGAGATTTTCCGTACGTTTAAGAAAGCTTAGTTTTTTGAATCAGAAATTTGGGACCGAATACAGTGACTAATTCAGGTACCTTAACTGTTCATTGCTTTAATGAAAGTTCCTTTCAACATTCAAACAGTTCAAAGTCCGTTTATTATTTTTTTTGTTGGATGTATTAGCAGATTAGCGCAATAAAAGATAAAGAAAGTCAGGAAATACGAAAAAACACTCGGAAATAAATCTCGGTGATGTTTGTTCCCCAAAAAGGGGTAGCCAAAAAACAAGGAGATTAAAGGAGATTTCTCAATAAAACGAGGAATACTATGATAAATAAGCAAGTGTCTCATCTCAGAACATGCAGTGTGGGACCATAAAACCTGATTAACAGTTTGCACATTCAGGGAAAAAGTAACTGATTTAAAAATTCCGAAGTTTAATCGCCGTAACCACTAGACTGTAAGCGGACTTTTTCCTTTTGTTTCCTTCATATAAAGAAGGATAGAAATAATTTTTGCCCGCTTTACGTATACGCCATCTGATTAGCTCATTAATTCGATACGGCTCCAAACTAAAGAGCACGGTCACGCGCGTCAACCTCGTTTCCAGGGTGGTTCTTCTCCCCACCCCAAAGGGAAATGAAGATGCACGCACGTGGGTTCGAATCCCTGCTGGACCACCAGCAAGGGTCTTAAAATAACTGGCTATGTCACTTATTTTTAGTATTCGCTTTAAAAAGCTAACAGACATATTGGAACCTTAGGAGATTGAACCTTCAGTTTTGATTAATTATAAATAGGAGATAAGTATTGGTCTTTGGCTAAGGATGGCTGGGTTGGAAATGGATTGCAACTTGAAAGAATTTGGCCAACGTTTTCGCTTTCTTCCCTAATGTCCCGCAAAAATTTATTAAGAACTGAGTCACGATTTGTTCTCTCTTTAGGAGTAAACTATTTGATATCTTCCCCATTACTTTCCAGGAGCATTTTGCATGTGTACAAGGAAAGGTGCTTAGCTTTTATTTTAGCACAGGTTTGACGCAACAAAGCCCATGACGTACCTAGCGCTAATACGTTTTTTTATAAGTTATTTTGTTATCAAGCGATGACGCGATAATAATTCCGTATAACTTGAACAGCGGAAGTTAAATAACACACCAGGAACAGGTCATGGCTAGCCTCTGGTGTTAGGGATGTGACCTTGCCCTAACCGAGGGGATGTCTTGGGGAACGCAAATCCGGTTCTTACTCCGTCGCTCTGAAAATTTACTGTGAAAATTAATCTAAGACCTCCAGACTCTGTTTTCCATGCAAATGTGAACAGTGGATTATAGCAAGATGCTTTGTTTTCCCAACTTAATTATCTCTTTGAGGTTTCATTCAATTCAAAAATGCCACCACTGGTATAGTGTGACCTCCCACAATTCTGTAAAAAAATTTTTCGCGCTTCTCAAAATGTACGTAAAGAGGAAAAAAGAAGGGGTAGTGACGACATGATTTTAGTTTATAATCAGTAGATGGACACCAGAACACTCACTAAAACAAATCCAAGTGCTGTGAGGTGGACTATCTGCATGGTGATGTGTGCAAAAATTTTATCCCTCTTTTTTTTATACTCACTTAACGAACCAAACAAGGGATGTAAGACAGATGTGAAAAAACGGTACTGATTACCCTTGACTTGACCACTTCGTGTCACGTGGCATGTTTTAATCAATTGGATCTCTTTCATTTACGTCAGAAATATTCCATGTCAAAGCCGGTTATATGCTAAGCCTGATTACTATGTTCTGCACTACGTATAGTTGACTAGGGCTTCAAAAAACAGCCTTAATTTTTCCCAGTAACAATATCACCATATACTGATTATATCGTAGAACAGTGTAAAAGATGACGCACATAAAACTGAGATGAACTCTGTAACTATACTGATGGCTTTTTCAAATTCTCAGAATTCCTGGTATATCAGTAGAAATATATTTGTCAACATAAGAGAAATGACATTTTGAGCTAGTTGTAGCTTGGAACTGAAAAGAGGGAAGGCGCCATTGTTGTCGAGGCCATCATGAGGCCAGAGTTTCAGACAAATCATGGCTAACTAACATCAGTTGTCTTTTAAAACTTTATCGTCTTGACCATAACTAATACTATAGACATTCCATTCATCAAAATCATATTGCTCTTTATTTTAAATATTGTTCTAAACGTACAAAACACGTTTCAATAAATATTCAACTGCGTCATTTCATGCAACGCACATGCTTTGGGCACATAAATAGTTATCTTTCGCTTTTTATAAAATAAATATCACCGTGCCCTTTTAGGACCTCGCCAGAGTGATGTTCCCTTAGAAAACATAGTTCAATGCATCTCTGGCTTAAATAATGTGCTCAAGGCACAAATAAATAATTTTCCTTGGTAACTGTACATTTACAAAATAAATATATCTCGTCCCCTTTTAGGCACTGTACTAGTGTCGTTAGTTTGTTAGAAAATAAATAAATGCTGTCTCTAGTATTCTACCAATAGGACACGTGTCTAACTACGATAGGCCTGCTATCTTGTCAAAAACTTTGCTAAGTATAATGTGCAATCACAAATTGTGACTGAAAATAAGAACGCTTTCTTCGTGTCCAGTTTGGAACGGAAAGAGAGGCAATTATCGTCACTTCCATATTCTATTTTGTTGCAATGAAGACGAGAAAGATTTACTCTATAAATGATTTGATTAGGATGATAAGCACTGGATCATTCTAGACATCACTGGTCGCTATGTTGTTTTCGCCTGTGTCGGTGGAGAGATCCGTGACTACCGTACTGCTGGACTCACTGAAAATGTCTTCTCTTGAATTCTCAATGTTTGAAAGATCACCTGTTCATAAGAAAAACAAAGAGAGACCAAAGTTAGGAATCTCTGAGCATAATAATTTACTAAGCGTCAAGTATTTATTTCTCATATACCTTTCAGAAAATGGAAGAAGGTACCGAGTAAGTCGGAACATCGTGGGACTAACTTTTTAACCAACATTGAATAAAAACTTATTACAAAAGTGCAATGCTTATAAATAAATGTAGCAGTTTAAGCTAAACAGTAAGTTCTTCTTTAAGTACCTTTCTGGGAGGAACAACTTCTTGTTAGGCGATAAATTAAACCAGCTTTTTTGCAGTAAAGGATCGCATCAAACACCAAATACATGAAGGCAAACTGGCCTAAAAAGAGGACGATATAAAACTCCTGACGAAATCCACCTGATGAGAAAAAGATTATATAAATATTAGTGTTTAATTTGATCCGTATCTTCAAGTTTGTGAAATACTGCGTGCGGATGAAACTGGCTAGCTATGCTAGCTTTATCGTGTTTTCAAAGGCGGTTCTAACATCTGAGTCTGAGTTTGCATTTTTAAATAGACAACTACTAAGCAGTTTCTTCCTGGCTGTTCTTTAAATTTCCTATACATTGCAAAGTGTAGACTTTTTAGACGAAACCCCAAAGCTAGCCTGACTATTCAAATTGGCACGCCCTGAGACGTGCTAAATGAAAACGTAAGCTTACGTCATAAGTTATAAAAACAGAACAAACACTACATAATACCTTTCTGTTGTGGTTTTGGAGAGGACACCTTTTTTGCTTCAAGTGCCTTAATGTTTGTGCACATGCATGTTTCTTCGTCTACGAATTTTTGTCGTCTTGCGCAGTTCCTGTATCTTCTTTCCTTGCAAACACAACCACACGCTTTAGAGCTCCAAACCTGAAAAACACAAAGACTAGAATAAGCCGGGTTTTGTAAAAGCACAGCCGTCTAAGCTGTCGTAAAACCAAAACGAGGCAATCGCATCTGACAAATCATAGAAACCGCCACAACAAATGCAATAATCCAATCAGCTGCATCCGATACAAGCGCAGGAAAAATGCAGCTGCTGCCAAGCGTGGGAAAAAAGCAAGCCCTCATGGCTGGTTTACAACTGCAACTTATTTTATGTTAGCTTATCTTAGTCTACCAGGAAAGAACGTAGCTTGTATACGAATCAGGCTGTTTTTCGATAAGAATTCCACTATTCACACTATGATACAAATTATGTCAGTGTCATACCTTATTTGGTGGGCAAATTTCTGGCTCCTTATTACAAATGCATCTGCAGTGATTTTTACTCCAGACGAGCCCATTCCCACAAGGCACTGGTGGCTTGTCCCCGTATTTGCATCTGCACTGACAAAGATCTGGTCTCCATTCCTCCAATTCTAAGTTACAATCGCTCGGGCTGATGACGCATTCGCATCCACAGCGCGTGTGGTTCCGCTCAATGATAGTCTTGGTCTTTTTTGTTCCCACCACTTGAACAGTGACAGGTACTTCAGTAAACTGTAACGCTATGCATGACTGAACTGAAGGTTGAATTGTGTCACACGACCCACCACATCGATGTAACTTCACGAAGTAAGGAAAGAATTTGTAATTAGGGTTGTCGATAGGCACCAATGTTGGACGCGGTCTGCAGTATTCGTTGCCAATTTGAACTAGATAAAAAGTAACAGGAGAAAAGGTTTATTTTCAGAAAAAAAACTTTTAATCAGGTATAATAGTTTATGTTCTTCCTTCGTTACCATATAAGATATTTTTTATGTATTTCTTGTGTATTATTTTGCTTCTGGTAATATTCTTTGCACTAGTGCCGACGTATGGATTGTTTAATTGTATAGATAAGAGTGTTTTAGTGGAAAATAGACCATTAGTATAGTTCATACGAAACTACATCCGGGACGCGAGTGACGTACTATATTCGCCATATCCTCTCTAGTGAGGACATAGATGACGTCATTTTCGGCTTGGACACTGTTGTTTGTGCAAAGTTTTCCACTAAAACACTCTTGTCCACATAATAAAAAAGAAAATTACGTAGTGGCTTGAAGATATGAATATCCTTCATATATAAACATTTCAGTACCAACACTATAGAATATTATTAACGTGACATTCTTGTAGAAACGTTATATGCTCCCAGCATCCGGTGAACGATGTACATTCTTTGAATGATAAGTACTTCGTTTAGTTGACACAATGTATTGTCTGTCTTAGGAACTATTTACTAGTTTTGTTACCTTGTGTAAAGAAAACAAAAACTTACCTGAATTACTAAGTAATGGAAGAAGAAGAAGCAAAGCAAATGTTTCCTGCATTTTTCTTGTTCTCTGATTGTTTAACTTGTACAATAATAGCTGCAAAAAAATGAATAAGACCATGATCATTAGAAAGCAGAAAAATGAATTAAAAGGGACTCTTTTCGTTTTGACTGTACTTGTCACTTCGAAGCATGTCTAAGAGCTCAAAGAAACAAACATAGTAAATTCCAGGGTGAAATCTGGCGGGGAGTTCTTGATATCGGCCTGTTTAAAAATTGGATCAGTAAAAATGAATGGTTTAATTCTGTCAAATGATAAGAAAGAAACAGAATCTGGAAAGTAATGCTCAAAAGCTTTCAATTGAATGCTAAGAAAATTAGTAAACACATGACATGAGCAGAGAATTTGACCCTCTGGGAGTGTTCTAGGGTTAAACTGAGACTTTCAATCTTCAACTATCTAAAAAAGAACGGTACATTGCAATCAAAAGTGAAAACTGGTAAACAAAAAAGGTTTGAAAGGCAAAGCTGCCCAACTTACCCAATAAACGTCCTATTAGATAAGTTAATCCACGTATTAATTTCCAATTCGAACTAAGGTTTATCCTATACTGTTGGTTCTCTTCTTTTCTAAGTATTCAACTGTTTAACTCAGCACCGATGGTCACTCTTCTTTTATAACAAAGTGAACAAATAGCGTAGCTGACTAAGCTATGATACTAATCGGAAATCCTCTCCCGCCGTCACATTCCCAGACAAACTGCGCCACACGTATTTCTCGAACTTTCGTGACCTCGGTCCCAAGTGACTCTGGAATGTTCAAAAAGGAATCTGTCTATCACATGGAGTAACGCTTTGAACAACTTGAAGAGTTACGCAATGGATATGCTCTACTGTGATCTAGATAATGCAATTTATGAAAATTCCTGGAGTGCGATGCGACACGAATTGCAAATCGTGCACGGTTTGCTTTTTGCCCACAATCACTTGAACGATTTCAGCTATTTCGTCCGGAATTACGCTGGTGAGGTACAGGAGGTATACAAATGTATCACTAAATATTTTGTGGGGAAAGGAAGTCCAAAACCTCCCGCCCGGTAAACGCCGTCCGCAGCTAGAAACAATCATTAAGCTTATCATAAAATGAGATAGAAATTATCTTAAAACTCTGTTTTGAAATAATCCTCTTGAGCAATGTAACTAAAGTTTAAATGAGATTCATTTATCATGTAAGCCGATGAAAATTGATCAATTGGCTCGCAATTGGAAGAAAAACAAACATTGGTTGTTTGGAATGTTTTGGGATTGCGATCGAAATTCTTTCACCAAATTTAGCGCGTGGGGGAGTAGATGGTTGTGTTTAGCAAATACGTGAATTAACGCGAGCTGCGCCCGTTCCTACTCAAAATATCCATGTATCACTATGTAACAGATTTAGTTATGTAACCAAGGGAATTTTAAAAGGTACGAAATCAGGAGGGGAAGGAAGACACGCTTATTCAAGCCTCTCAGCTATATCGCGGGGCCCCAAAGTATATTTTATAGACCTTTCTGGTCAAAAATAGGTATACTTTTCATTTAGCTTGGTCAGAAATAAAGTATGTTTCGTCTACTCAAAGTCTGAAATAAGGTTATAAATTTACCATCTGCCCTGAAAAGGGGGATGATTTGGATAAGGTCTGAAACAAAGTATGATAAGTCCTTGGTCTAAAGCTAGGCCTTTCGATCTCACGGACGCACCCCCTCCCCCATATTCCAAATGCAATGTAACATCCCTCCCCACTGGACTGCTTTGTCGTTTTTTTGTTTCAATTATTCAATGTTAAGAGAAGTTTTGTTTGTTTGTTACAACCCCCCGATAAAGCTCTCAGAGTTTTCACAATAGCAGTGCACCTAAAAGTATTCCATGATTTTAAGTTTGTTTGTTTCATGGTCGTCTTTATCTTGTTTTCATTTTCATCGTTTCCTCGCCCACTATTCTATTTCAAGGCGCGGCGATACGCGTCAAATTGACGTCATAAGAGCAAAGGTCACTTATATTTGGAACTACTTGTTTCACTGATACCCGATTTGCGGTTTACCTACTGTGCCCAAAACATTTTGTCTCGGACGCAAGATATTTCAAGAGATAAGCATTACTTTTATCACTTCGATTGATTTTATTACATCGTTTATTATTATACAAACACGATCGTATTTAAATCCTTCTTATCACTGTGACAAAAACAGGTAGTGACGTAAAAGAAACCTATTACTAGACGGTCGAAATGCAGGCAGAAACCTTAAACTCGGTCAAGCCTGCGTGGCCATTTGTCATAGGAAGTGGTCAGTTTAGTCAACATATTCACTATATGAACTTGCTTGTTTCCTTAATTCGCAAATGCAGGGCCGTAGCCAGTATAAGGCAAACCGAGGCACTTGTCATAGCATTTTTTCGTTTTCTCAGACATTTTTTTCGTTTAACACCCTAAATACCTAGGAAGAGAATTTAATCATGGACATTGCCTCAGTCATAATTTTGACCATGGACATTGCCTCAGTCACAATTTTGACCATGGACATTGCCTCAGTCATAATTTTGACCATAGACATTGCCTCAGTCATAATTTTGACCATGGACATTGCCTCAGTCATAATTTTGACCATAGACATTGCCTCAGTCACAATTTTGACCATGGACATTGCCTCAGTCATAATTTTGACCATGGACATTGCCTCAGTCATGATTTTTTTTCTGGCTACGGCCCTGAAATGGTTATGGTTATCTACTCAAAGCGCCAAAGCGCATGGAGATAATACGAAGAAATGTCAAGAGGTTTAACATAACTTTGAATGATCTTTCAATAGCAGGCTCAATCGAGTTTCAAGAACGACAAAAAAGGCTTCCAGGTTTCAAGGTTTCGTACTGATTCAAATGTCTTTTATATTAGTGGTCATTAGCCCTAGCGTGGAAATCTCCAATAGGTACTGGTAGCAAACCAAACACTAACAAATCACACACTAAGGTCCTTTTTATAAGTCGAACTTTTCATGCGCCGAATCTAATGCTTACAAGCAAAAGCAAGTGTTTGGCCGATAAGATTTGAATTTTAAAACCGAGAATGCACGAGAAACGGGGTAGTCCCCCGCAGCCCATCTCTGGCAAATAACATCCACTTCAGTTTACTAAAAAATTACTTTCATTCCAAATTCTTGCAGTTTATGCTAGAACTTACAGTGTCTTCTAAATTACCCTTAAACGTAAGGTACAATGTATACGTGCTTTACGAAACACAACTTATTTCTTTTCATGGAAAAGGACTTGAGACTAAGACTCTACGACTGGTTAAAACATTATATATTATCCGGGATATCTTTTCTTTCTTCAATATCAATATTCTGCCACTCTACCTATTTAGGTAATAAAATGTGATCGAGTGAAAAAGTTCTAAGATTTTGTCGGTGAGTCCTTGTTAAATCAAGTAAACAGAGGCAGGCTGGATTACGGAATGCGCCAAACACCCCCGAAGTATTTTGCCGTCAGCGTACTCTTTCTTACTTCTTTCTGGTTTTAATAGTAGCTGTAGTCTTCTTAAACACCACTCACGTAGTTTACACGGCTTGGGCATTCAGACACTGCAAATCAAGAAAGATTTTGATTAGAAATCGACAGATACACCCAACTGCAAGCCAAACCCCAACAATGAACCATTCAGAGCAAGAAGCAGAACTCCAGGCCATGCAACTTGTGCCAAGCGTAAGAGAACATTCCGTTGATTCTACGAAACACGCAACAATTGCCAGACAGGAAAACACACAACTGGTGCCAAACGCGGGAAAACATGCCACCAGTAGGCTTGGATAATTTCGAGCAAAATAAGCGGGTTTTGAGGCAAGCATTCTGCCGGCAGAATAAGGGATTTTCAAGCATATTTTGAGCAGAATAATGGAAAATCAGTAATGCTAATGATACGAATAACAGTTGAAAGAAAAATTGAAAACTAAATACAAAACAAATGGCAAATACCTTGTGATTAATCTGATTATTAGCTCAAATTCGCTCACAAACTAAGATGAATTACAATTTTGCAATGCATAATGAATATCTAATTAGTATTTAGGGTGAGGTCCAGGCTTCCCTCCATATTTGCGAAAAAACATAAGGCCCGAAGGGCCGAAAATTTTTTCCGGTCCCGAGCAGAATTCGAGAAGAATAAGCGATTTTTACGGGCACTGCCGGCAGGCAGAAAAAGCCATTTTACCAGCAGAATTTATCCATGCCTAGCCATCAGTGCCAAGCACGGGAAAACATGTAACCGGTTAGGCTTGGATAAATTCTGCCGGCAGAATTTCGAGCATAATGAGCGATTTTTGAGGCGAGCATTCTGCCGGCATAATAAAGCATTTTCGAGCAGAATTTGAGCAGAATAAGGGAAAATCAGCGGCACTAATGATATGCATAACAGATGTCAGAAAAATTTAAAACTAAATAAAAAAACAAATGGAAAATACCCTTGTGATTAATTTGATTATTAGCTAAGTACGCACTCACATTTGAACTCACGTGATTCCAGTAGTGACATAAAGTAAGATGAATTACAATTTTGCTACGCATAATGAATATCTAACTAGTTTTTGGGGTTAGGCCAAGGCTCCGTTCTATATTTGTGAAAATAAATACGGCCCGAAGGGCCGAAAATTTTTTTAGGTACCGAGCAGAATTCAAGCAGAATGAGGGTGTCTGAGCAGAATTTTGAGAAGTATAAGCGATTTTTACGAGCACTGCCGGCAGGCAGAATAAGCCATTTTACGAGCAGAATTTATCCAAGCCTACAACCGGTGCCAAGCGAGGGAAAACATGCAACCGGTGCGAAGCGCGGGAAAAGATGCAACCAGTGCCAAGGGCGGGAAAACATGCAACCAGTGCCAAGAGCGGAAAAGACATGTCTTGTACCAAGCACGGGAAGACGTGCAACTAGTACCAGACACAGAATAGTGCCTCATAGCCTCATCCAAACTTTGTAGTTGTCTGAACGCTGAACTCTGAACTCTAAACGCTGAACTCACCTGTGTCAATCGTAGCAGTATCTGTAACTGAAGTTTCGAGTTCTTCTAATTGCGACGGCTTCGTGGTGTGCGGCCTTGTTCTCCAGCAATAGATGAGAATCCCAGTCAAAGCAAAAATAACTATACCTGCCACAACAAGGACAGCGACCAGGACATGGGCCTCGTAATAGCTAAAAAACTCTGTGAAAAACAAACAAACAAAAACAAACAAAATTGTGCTTAAAATATTACTAAAGCGTTTTCTACAGCTGGTAAAACAACAAACAGACAGACAACATTTATGCAAGTTGGAACTCAACTAAGGGATATTGATCACTCGATCCATTGTTTTTACACTCCCCTGTGCCGTGGTCCTAGCCATGGTGCTTTTCCTCCGTTTCTCACTCCACCCCTATTGTTATAGACGGATACCCATTGGGGACTGTGACTAGACGCATCAACGAGGGATCGGAGGGGGCAGGGGTGAAAGCCTGTGAATTAAGCTCCGCAGTGGAGAAAAAGGGCGAAAATAAATCGGCGAGCGGAGCTAGTCGAGCGTAAACTTCGTTCTCGCCCTTTGTTTTCTTCGCTCTTTCTCCGACCAGAAAGCCTGCTCTCAAGCTAAGGGGTGAGGGAGAAGGAGGAGGAGGTAAAGATGGAAGTAGCCTTCGATGGATCTGAAAAGACCATTTCATACTACTCATCACTACAGGTGTGTTGCTCGAACTGGTCATCTTATCGGTAAAAAATATTCAAACGCTTTGTAATCAGCTTCGTTACCTGGTCGCTTTCCGTGCACTTCAAGGTGTTTATCTTTACATTCGCAGGTTTCAGAATCCATGGGTTTATTCTTGCCATCACACATACTCTTGAAAATCCCTCTGCAGACACATGAGCATTTCTTTCCGTCCCATTCCTGTGGAAGACAAAAACGAGCCTGTTTGGACACAGCATTACATAGTGTTTGTAAATTCAAGCTACTTGTGTACTTTAGCAGTCGATTTTTTTTGGACATACCTCATAACTGCGATATAAAAGGTGCACCTGCGTGCATTAACTTATCGTGATGCCAATAAGGTGCTGATTTTAGGGGTTAGCGCAAAATGGTGTGTGTTCAGTCTAATACTGTATAGGGGGCCATTGATCTCTAAGTGCCAGAGGTCCACCCAAATGTCGAGGAGTAAGCCACAAAGGCTACAATGCAAAACAGTCTTTAATTTGTTTTTGTTTGTTTCATTCATTTTCTCTCAAGAGATCGATGTGAATATCCATGCGTGACGCGCGACTGGAGGCGCCAGTGAGACTCGCAAGTCGAATCGCAAGCCTCATAATCCTTACGCTCGTTCCGTTTCTTTCATGCATGGCCGCCCCGTTTGACCCAACGAACTCAGTCCACTTAGGGGCACCTAGCAGATATTCCCACTGTTTCTTATACTCCTCCGCCGGGGCTCATAACCCCATCTGTCCTCCGTGAGAACACAGCCAGCGCGTCGTCATGGCATGCTGGTTGTGCCATACCGACAAGGGATAGGCAGGTCGATAGAGCCGTTTGCTTGTCGCTGCTAAATCAAAAGTATTTGGTAGACACCAGGTTAATTAACGTTCTTTACATTATTAAGTCCACGATATCCTAATCTCGGGAGTACAGTTACCCTTCTGCTAATTCTGTGCTGCTGTTCTATTACCTTTTTGACCGGACAAACATCTGGTGCTTTGTTACATTCATATCGACAAGAACGCTTATTCCACCTGAAAAAACAAAAGAAAAAAAAACGTTTAGAAAATGAGAAGGACTCAGGGCTCAAGCTACACACACACTCTTTAATGCTTCATTTTACTGACTTGTTATGTCGGGGCTTATCCTCACTAGCGCTACTGTGCTATTTCATTGAAGCCCACCGCAAAACTTAACTCTACTTTCTGCTAGTTCAGGGGAATCCTATATAAAAGTGACGGGGGTGTTGGGAAGAAGAAGAAAAATCGTTTATTCATATAAAAACACATCCCAGTCTTTCGACTGAATTACGTGTTCTATGTACAACAGTACCTGAGTACTGACCTATACAAATACCAGAATATCGTTCGTCGGCATGACTCACATTCATTCACACCCCTATAAAAGTGGACCGATTCTGACAAGTGCTTTCGAAGGAATCGAGAAACTTAAAAGATGGTCAGTTTTAAAAACCTAAGAGGTATCAAATCACATACGAATTTTGACTCTAAATGGTCCATACGAAACCCATCGTTTTTATATAAGAATCCCCCCTCCCCCCCCCCCCCAAAAAAAGATTTATCTCTTTTGCCTGTGAATGTATTTCCTCACCTGAACCCGCTCTTGCGTGCCACGACATTTTCAGGTGGCGGTCTGTCGCGGAACAAACATTTGCATTCACATGTGTCCTCGTTCCACTCCTGCACACGGTAATCGCATTTAGCTGGACTCGTCTTGTCCGTCTTGCACTCTTGACCGCATTTTGTGTGGTTATACACGGTATGCTCGATTTCTTTCCACGGCCACGTCTTGAACACCCTTATTTTGATCTCTTTTTGGGTGATGGGTACGCACTTCTTTACGTTGGGACTGATACGGTGTACTGACCCCTGGCATCTGTGCAACTTAACGTAATAAGGGTAAAATCTGTGCTGAGGGGCGTCAACTGCTACTGTTGTCTCCACCGGTTTATTGCAATCGACATTCGGGAGAATAGAAGCTGCTGAAAAATGAACACCACTATTAAAACACTAGACTAAAAGCAGTAATTTTTTGTCGCTCAGGGATTAGACTACGAACAGTCCCGTGCGAGCAGAACACGCGAGCGTTTCCTCGAGGCAAAGAGTATTTCGCGCGCCCGATCATAAATGTCCAGGATCAGGAATGCCCAGAGGAATGATTATTCCGGTAGTCTGTTTAAAATCCAGAGTATTTCGTCGGTATTACGGTAAAATACTGAACGTGAACGGAGTGAAAATTTGAATAAACGGGGATAGTGCCACAGCATGAAAAGGAGAAAGGAACAAATGAAAAGCTAGTGCTCTGCAAACTAGCAGTAGTTTTCTCTTCTGTTTCCAATTTTCTCCTTGGGATTCATGCGAGGGTTCGCGTCTTGCCTGTTTTCACAATGCCACATAGTGACCTTTACTGGGTGTTGGTTCACTTTCGATATCGATCATCTTTCCCCATTTAGTATCATTATATCGTTTTCATAACCTTTCAGTAAGCCGCACTCTCGACTAAAATTCACTTTCCCTGTTGCTGTGGTTACCTGAACACCGTGAGCGCGTTTCAGAACAGTTTTAGAACCTGTAAGTTGTGCCGCTAATCATGCTTTGTAATCAAGAGAATGAAAATGTATTACTAATAAGGGCTTTTCGCTGAATTCGCCATACTGTGATGACGAAATTATAGTTTTATGTCTTACAGAAATTTTAGCGTGCTGTTAGCACCTTTTTCATTGAAAAATACAACTTACTATTAGCAAATATTTTGTGCCATAGTTTGTTACACACGGTACGGAGAGGAAACCGGAAGTTGTAGCATAATATTGATATCCTGGAAGCATGGAAGCGAAACGGTGTAATTCATTCACTGAAAGCCGAGTCGTTAAACAGTGAAGGTTAACTGAGACGTGTATTGCTCCAATGTACAGTACTTATATCCAAATAATAAGCTGTAGGATTTTTAAGAGTATCATGCATGCATTTTACCAGATAAACTCTTGAAACATCATGCGATCGGATGAATGAAAACTACTCTATCTACGACACGTTCTTCACTCACCATGAATCCGAGATACGGCACTAAAGAAAAACGTCAGCCACCTCAACGTTGACAGCTTCATATTAGATAGCGATTCCTCTCGATTTCTTTGTCTTAGGAGTGCTTTGAAACAAGCTTTTAAAGCCACGGTCCTCTATCTTGCCGCTCCCTCAGTTCGCATGTGCTTCCTGACTAAGTCGGGGCAGCTTACGTTATTTGGTTTCTTGATGTTACTATACGACTTTCGAAATGCAAATTAATGGTCTGGTCACGAGATGTAACATAATGATCTAAAAACAAAAGGTTAAGACATTTAAAGGGTGTGAGTAAATCAAAGGCTTTTCTGAATACTTCCTTTCTTTTATTGCTAATAAAAAGGCGGGGTATACCCCGTTTTTGAGCCGTGGGAAATTTACTGACGGTATTGATTTGCATTAATGATTGTATTTGTTTCTTTAGCGTCGGATTTACTGAGTGTATTTAGATGGTTCTTTGTTTGAAAAGGAAATGAGAGTTGAGGAATATAAAAGAACAAGCAAACCAAGTCGCCAGCGAGACCGCTCATAAATCACAAAAAAAAAAATACAATCAATGAAAATATATCTAGTACAAAAACTTTTCAGTTAGTGCCGTTCATTTGGACCGGAAATAGTTACAACACCTACATTTTATACATGTGTTAGTTTTTTTTTTTTTAAGAGATATTTGACGGCATGTTTTGTTGAAATCCTTTCTCTAGCTTTAAAAAAATTGCGACAACGACCGTGCCAGTCATGGGAAGTTAAAGTAGTACTGGGTGTTACGACAATATCCCCAATTTAAAGAAATGATTTGTTCTTATCATCTTTGTGCTTGACAATGTTGATATTGCACGGCGGAGTTTAATAGATGCATACCACTAAGGGTTAATAACTGGAAACCGACCAGAGTTGTAATCAGTCACGATTTCTTTGTTTATATCCAGTTAATCGAGTAGATACTTCTGGCACGGGTCTCGCAGGTTCTGATTACAAGACGTGAAGTATAGGTCAATATTAGAAACGGAAGTGCAATTTTTGATCTTAGGTTTCTCTTCCTGTCGCACTCCCCCAGCAAGAATAAAAAGTATCTGACACAAAATATCTCCTAGATATGGCATCGAGAAATCCATGTGTGAGCACCAGCCTAGTTCACTCAGTAAACTGAGTTTAAAATACAGTGTAATGGTAAGGTGTGTGCCAGAGAAACTGACTAGTCGAAAATCTAGACATCTACTGCAGAGGCGACTTGTTGACCGAATGTTTGTATTAGCTGATAGAAACTTGGCCTTTACATTGCAATTAGTAAATAGTAAAATCCACATCTTACCCGAACTAGAACTCAGGAAACTCGAATTGTTCAACTAGAACTTAAACTCATAAATTCCCTTAATTTAGAAGAAACTGTGAAGCGCTATAAATCGTATGAACGTAAAAGTTTTGTTAAAATATGCGCTGAAAAAGTTCGGAAAAAACCAGACGTTTCGAGGGTGCTCCCTCTTCTTCTTCTTCTTCTTCTTCTTCTTCTTCTTCTTCTTCTTCTTCTTCTTCTTCAGTGGTTTTGCTTTCAAACCACTGAAGAAGAGGGAGCACCCTCGAAACGTCTGGTTTTTCGGGAACTTTTTTCAGCGCATATTTTAACAAAACTTTTACGCTCATAAATTCCCTGTTCCGATTCGAAAAGAACTGGTACATATGAAAAGGGGTGTAGTCAGTTTTTTTTAATGCGGGGGGGGGGGGGGGGGGTGCTTAAGTGCGCCAGAATTTCACTTTCAGGGACAAATGGCCATTCAAAGCTTTCTGGTTTGTGTGGTGATCAACCACTGTACCTACAAATCCAAAAAGTGTGACTGGTTTTTGCGAGATAGATGGCTTGCTTTTTTTATGAAGGGGGTGGTGGTTACGGGCACTTTAGTACCCCCCTGGCTACGCCCCTAAATAAATTGCTTGTCTAAGGGTTTTGTTAATTCCAACAATACTAAAAAATAAACTCCCACAAACGATTGAGGTATATACATGTATTTTAGTTTATCTTTAATTAATCATACTTAACTGTAACGAATGCATATTTATAATACAAACGTGGTGTTCACAACTTTAAGGGCTGGTGTAAAATTAAAATAGCTAGCTGTTCGTGCGTAAGAAAAAATCACGTGACTTCATTACAACAAGGCAGCCATGCCTAATGCCAAAAACTAGTTCATTGTCTGTGACGTTTGCTGTCCTTATAGGCGTCAGTCAAAGTTTAAACTCTTTCGCACACTGGGCAAAGTAACGTAGGTTCGACGATAAGGATGATAAAGTGGTGCATTAATGACGACCGATTGCACAATAAGAGTTGACTATATCAGGGATTCACTATCACTTGTCACCGATTTCAAGGCTTTGGTGACCATACATTATTGACTATTATAGTTTTGAGTATAAACACTTTCTTTTCCTAGAAAAGATAAATATCGAAACTAAATAAATAATATTGCTTAAACGAACTTAATCAAAATCGAATTTCTCCTTCATTTATAAACTCACTGAACCTACAAGTCGCTCGCGACTAACCATTTTGTTTTCTATCTTAAGCTTCCACATACAGCGAAACATTATTCCGGAAACATAAAAGACTTGAAACTTTCGAGCTTTGCACTATCGTCGTAATCATGGAACACAATCTATAATCAAAAGCATCGCGGATTCCTGGGACGATAAATAATGTTTCTGCGACAATGCTCCCTCGTTGACGCAGGCTTTTACAATAAGACCTTTTAAAACAATGGCGTCACATACAGTAGCCGGAAGTAGAAAGTTTCCCTTTTTGACGTCATACCGCAAAGCCAAAGACGTGAGCACTAGAGCTGTGCTACTTTTGGTGTAAGGGACATTGACGCTTTCTTGCACAAAGCTCCCTAATTGAATTTATGAGCTTAAAAGCGTTCTCTCACTATTCTCCGTTCTTTCTCTCTTTTTTTTCTTTCGGTTACGAAGCATTACGATTTTTCTTTGACTTTCCGTTGCTTTCAGCATTTTGTGAGAATTCCTTTGGTTGCCACAATTTAATACTGAGCGTTATTTCAGTGTTCATTCAATTCCTCCGTCACGGCATGATTGTCTGGGTCTTATATATCTGTTTCTCGATCTTTTGGGGACAAGGGAGCGGTACAGCTGACGTCATCGCCATACGGGTACTTAGTTGTGCCTCCCAAGGTATCTGTAGATCCTGATTCCACTGCGACCTCTAAATCTGCAAAATTTAGAGAAAGAAAATCAAAAACATGAAGGTTGTTACAATTCTTCGGTCGAAATGAACAACTGTTCAAAAGCGTTCATGCAATTGAGTGGACAAACTTAGGATGTTATCCGCAGAATCCTAGAA